>ML788418.1:394181-405606 GCA_009831015.1 Picea engelmannii
TGGTTCCAGTCTCCCACATTGTCGGTGGGAGACTGGAATCATGTGCACGCTATTCTTAATGTTACTGCAACGCGGCACCTGAAATAACAGAGGAACTCTTCGTTCACTTCCAACTAATTACACTTATATTTTTAAATACCTTCATAAGTTTAATAATTGTCATGGTTCAAAATTTTCAAAAAATAATTATTCACTTATAAGAAATCCATGATAAGATTGAGAACTAGTTAGCTTTTCAAAGCACGGTCATTTCAACAATATTATGTTATATGGCTTTTTCCGATCCATCAAAACTATATACACCATAAAAACTTAATCATATCCAACAATAATAAAACTTTGATTCACCCAACCCAATAGATTAAAAACTTAATCATATCCTACAATAATAATAAAAAAACTTTATTCACCCAATCCATTATATCTTTTTCATTGTTGTTATATATTAGGGTTTTCCACCAAAGTGTTGTCGGCATCAATATGGTTTTACATAAAACAAAATTTCAACCCAAAAATTAAAATCACTAAAACTAATAACTTAATGCGTGAGTGGGCCAATGTCATTGAGTGGGCCACTTTTCGCCACCAAAAACACTTATGTTAAATAATTGCACGTCACTACTTCATCAATATATTAGATAAATATGAAGTTACTCCACTCCCAACAAAAATAAAAGTAAAAGGAGATAATTAATTACATAAATATATGCCGAAGTGGGATGTAACTGTAGTTTACAAATCCTGCGATATATCAGTAAGAGGTTATGATACACTTCTCCTCGTCGTCCCTCTTTATTTAGAGGAGGGGCCAAATTTATACCATAAAAGTGTCATTGTTGTTATAAATAATTGTTGTTATAAATAATTAAAGATGTTTTATATATACCTAAAATTTTCAGTAGAAATAATAAAAGATGTTATTTATATATATATATATTTTGAGAGATGAGATGAATAATCACAGAAAAATGTATTAACACCCATTTAAATAGTATCAGTATAAAAAAAAACTAAAATATGAAGTTTAAACTAATGTTAAAATAAGAAGAAGAAGTCACTTCAAGGTAAAGAAATTTATAAGGACAATAATAGGATAATATCCAAACCTAAAATATTTCTCAATTTTTATATCTTTAGTATATATATGAGAAAAAAAAATCAATAACTGAATATATAAAAGGGTAAGTTAAACTGCTTTCCATGAAGTGACAAACTAGTTTTAAGCAAAGAAATGTTTAAATAAAGTCATTGTATACAATTAATACCTAATATCCTAAAAAAATTTAACCTAGAACACATCATAATATTTTAAGCAAAGTTAATAAACATATTACATGTGTAAAATAAATTTAAGACATTTAAAAGAATACAACATAAAATTAATATCTAAACCTAGTTGGTTTCTTATAAAAGAGACGGTGAAGATTAAATCAAAAAGATTATTTTAAAAAGATAAAAATATTCAATACCTAAATACATCACAATACTTATTAAACAATGATAAAAATATTTAATACCTAAACACATCATAATAAGTGAATAAAAATTAACAAACATATTAGGCATGTAAAAGAGACTCCAAACCTTAAAATAGACACAACACAACCTTAAAATAGAATACACAAGTGCATCTATCAAATAATGCACATTTGTCATGTTTTTCTAAATGTAAGAGAGAAATAACTATTCACAGAGTGAAGGTGAAGATTAAAGAAAACTGATTATTTAAATGAAAATAAAAATATTTAATATCTAAATCACATCACAATACTTGAAACAATGTTAATAAATACAGTATGTGTAGAAAATAGATTCCAGACATTTAGAAAAACACAACGTAAGATTAATACCTAATAAGGAGTTGGTTTCATATAGAGGAGATGGTGAAGATTAAACCAAAATGATTATTTGAAAAAGATAAAAATATTCAATACCTAAACACATCACAATACTTATTAAAACAAAGATCAAAATATTCAATTCCTAAACATATCACAATATCTGAATAAAATTTAAATACCTGAATAAAAATTAACAAACATATTAAGGACGTAAAATAGATTCCAGACCTTAAAACAAACACAACACAAGTGCATATATAAAAATAATGCACATTTTTCATGTTTTTCTCAACTTAATAGAGAAATAATCATTTAAAGAGTGATGGTGAAGATTAAAGAAAAATGATTTTTTAAACAAAGATAAAAATATTTAATAACTAAAACACATCATAATATCTAAAGAAAAGCTGAAAAACACATTATATGTGTAAAATATATTATATACATTTAAACAAACACATCATAAGATTAATATTGGTTCGAGAAGAGATGGTGAAGATTAAACCAAAATGATTATTTTAAAAAGATAAAAATATTTGATTCCTAAACACATCACAATACTTATTTAAACAAAGATAAAAATATTTAATACCTAAAACACATCATAATAGTTGAAGCAAAGTTAACTAAAATAAACATATTCCCCATGTAAAATAGATTCTGCACCTTCAGAGAAAAACAACACAAGTGCATCTATCAAATAATGCACATTTTTCATGTTTTTCTCAACTTAGCAAAGAAATAACCATCCACATAGTGATAACAACAATCTAGAAAAAAAAATAGAGAAAATAGAAAATAAATGAAATACCCTCGGTGCAACTTGACTCAACTCAAATTTGTAAGTTTTAAATGTGTGAAGTAAAGCAATGCATATAGATTCTTAAGCAAGATAGAAATTAATCAATGGCTCATACATAGAGTACACAAAGATTTTATACCGAAAACCCTCCACCGGGAAAACCTTTCTTATATTCATTATATCAAATTTCACCATTCACCATACAATATATACAATTTTTTTAGGTATTCTGTAGATACCAAAACCCTAATCCCTTAATCTGGGATTAATTTACAAAGCAGCTAAAAATAGCAAAATCTGCTCAACCAGTGAGATCCCCCCTACGAAAGCACCCAACGTACACGACACAAACAGAGCACTAGTGCGAGGGATTATTAGACGCAGTTGTCATATCTGATGCTCCCATAGACATACATGCAAAGAATATATAACACATACCCAACAAAAATCCCATTATGCTCTTTGCACTTACTCAACTCAAAAACCCATATCTCCCATAGACATACATGCAAAGAATATATAACACATACCCAACAAAAATCCCATTATGCTCTTTGCACTTACTCAACTCAAAAACCCATAATGCTTTGAGCTTTTTTCTTTCCTTAGTTGAATATAAAAAGGGATTATGTTATTTTTCAATGTTAAAAAAAATGAGTCTCTAATCACCTCAATCACATATTAGTCTCCAAATGAATTATATAGCTAAATCTAAACAATATTTACTTATTTCACTAAAAACTCTCAAAATCACACTCTTATTTAGAATTATGACCTAATTTTAGTTTTAAATTTATATAATTATGGACTTGCCTCACGACTTCTTTTTTAGTGAGAACCCTTAAAAATACAATACCACTTCCCGATTGAACTAAGTCTTCTTTCATTAGAATTTTTGGTAGTATTTCACTGTCTCCCTTTTCTTCATACTCCTTCCATGGTCTTTCCCTTCTATTTATAGAACTTTTCCTAGTTAACACTTCACTTTCTCATGCAAATTCCTAATTGACATGTCACCCTCTCATGCAAAAGCCCATTTTTTAATTTTCTTTTTAAAATAAAATACTCAATTTTGCGCAAGCTACTTGGTGCCCCTCCCATTTCACCCCTAATTATTTTATCTAATTGATTTCATAATTTATTATGTATATATTTAATAAATAAATAACACTTGTTTTCCCTAAGTAGCCAAGTTAAATCCAATTGTCAAAGTTGTAGATACTTATATATGAGATTATTAGGTTTTTATGTTGTAGATCCATATATGTACTTCAACAAGTGATATAGGTGGCAATATTTTTCATTTTTAGATAAAATTATACTTATCAAATGACTTTCATATACATGTTTTCATGATAACTATATTTATAATAATGAAAATTTATAAAATTAGAAATCCTTAAATATAGTAGGACAATTTTGAAATATATGTGCACCTCCTTTTTAGATAATGAAAAAACTATAAAATATATATAGAAAATTCAATTAGTATTCTAAGCTATTTATGAATATTTTTCAATTAACATCCTAAACTATTTATGGAAATTTTGTATGAACATATAAAAATGTAGTTTTAATGTTATCTATTCAATATAATGTGTGTTTATATTGATGTAATATTATCTATTAAATATAATATGTGTGTTTATATTGATGTATTATTTTGTACATATAGAAGAATGTAAAATATATATAGGTAGAAAAAAACTTATTAGATGTCAACTAGTATTCACGTGAGAGAAAATCAACACTTGGATCGAAATCTAGATTGAGACCTGTATTGAGTACGGGCATCGACAATCAGAAGACTAGCAGCATTGACATTCCTGGCATAGGTCAATCTGGTATCTTTCTTCTGGATTTTATAAATAATATGTGAATACACAAATAAATATGGGTGGAATATTCTTAGTAATCACACAAAATAAATGGCTATGATTTCAATCATTAACTTCCTAGCTATTATAAAGACATCTGTTTATGTGTTTAGTTTTTTACATTTACGTAATCATATTTAAAAATTACTTTGACAGCTAAATTGCCACGTAAGTGATTAACAAAAATTAAAATATTAACACCAGATAAATGAAACGCAGTTGTTAATAGTGTAGCATACCGAAACTAAAACTTACAATAAAAATACTAAACATCTATATTTTAGAAGTATAAGTTATATATTAAAATAAAACAAAGAAAACATAATATTTTTTTTTAAATTGTAAATTTAGAACATATAACCAACCAATCTATATAAATATATATAGAAACATTTAAAAATATTTTTAAAAATAAAACACATTGACTATAGTATGAACCATGAGTATCCTCTATTTTATATGAGTGCGAACCATGAAATTTTTGAGAAAATCTAAAATCTAAAAGACCACAATATTAACAATCAGATTTTCATTTTTAGAAATTATGTTTTTTTTATTATTAAAATAAACTTATTTCCATTATATAAATCCACATCTATGTACATATATACAACTTCAAATTAAAAAGAGAGTTAAATAATAAACCCGGTTAACTTATGTAATTACAATATGTACATCATTTATTTAAATATAAGTCTACAATTAGTCCTTCAACATATTTAATTAGGAAATATGGATCTCTTGTTATTCCAAAACCATCATTGAAGATACATAAATACCTAAAAGTAGTATAGCTCCTTGTTTATGTCTCACACATTTTTGAGTATGTCCTAGATCTTTAATTATTACTTGTACACATATTTAGGCCACATGGTTTCTTAATCAAGTCATTATTATGATAATTTGGATCTAAAAAAATAATTAATCCCACTCAAACCCATAACATGTCCTAAGTATCCATATTTAGCCCTAAATCACAGGAAAGCCCCATAATATTATGGCTTTTTTAGATCCATAAAAACTATATACACCATAAAAACTTAATCATATCCAACAATAATAAAACTTTGATTCACCCAACCCATTAGAGTAAGAACTTAATCATATCCAATAATAATAATAAAACTTGATTCACCCAACCCATTATAGTTTTTTCAGTGTTGTTATATATTAGGGTTTGCCACAAAAGTTTTGTCGGCATCAAAATGCTTTTGTATAAAACAAAACTTTAACCTAAAAACTAAAATCACTAAAACTAATAGTTGCCAATCATCAAAACTTTTTCATGCCAATAAATATATAAACTTAATGTGTGAGTGGCCAATGTCATTGAATGGGTGACTTTTCGCCACCAAAAACACTTATGGTAAATAATTGCACGTCACTACTTCATCAATATATTAGATAAATATGAAGTTACTCCACTCGAGTCCCCTCCCAACAAAAATAAAAGGAGATAATTAATTACATTTCGCTATGATGATTGATGCTATACGATTCATTTTGCTGCTTTCAATCCCATTTCTTCACCCATGTGAGCATCACCCGATGCAATGAGTGCTAAGTGGACTATTCAAATCATGAAAATTATTGGTGAGTTGCGACTAACACTCATGGATATGGGTCATAGATTAATGACTTACACTACGCAGTTAATCCCGAAAATGATATTTAATATGTTGCACTGCAGAAGACCCTCTATGCTTAAATAATAAGAGTGAAGGGAGCTCTAACTGGATAGTTCATAAGGCACAATACTTGCTAAGTTTTTGAAAATGGAGTAGCAAGCTAAGTGGGCTTGATTGTGGGGAAAACTCCATAGTTAATCGTGCTTGAGCTAGAGGCATCCTGGGATGGGTGACCACCTGGGAAATCCTGGTTACCGGGTGCAAGCCTCAAAAGTGATGATTGATGATATGTGATTCATTTCGCTGGTTTCAATCCCATTTCTACACCCTTGTGAGCATCACCCAATGCAATGAGTGCTAAGTAGACTATTCAAATCATGCAAATTATTGGTCAGTTGCGACTAATACTCATGGATATGGGTCATAGATTAATGACTTACACTACACAGTTAATCTCGAAAATGATATCTAATATGTTGCACTACAGAAGCCCCTCTATGCTTAAATAATAAGAGTGAAGGGAGCTCTAATTAGATAGTTTATAAGGCACAATAACTGCTAAGGTTTTGCAAATGGAGTAGCAAGTTAAGTGGGCTTGATTCTGGGGAAAACTCCACAGTTAAGCATGCTTGAGCCAGAGGCGTCTTGGGATGGGTGACCACCTGGGAAGCCTGGTTACTGGGTGCAAGCCCCAAAAGTGATGATTGATGCTATGTGATTCATTTCGTTGGTTTCAATCCCATTTCTTCACCCCTGTGAGCATCACCCGATGCAATGAGTGCTAAGTGGACTATTCAAATCATGAAAATTATTGGTCAGTTGCGACTAATACTCATGGATATGGGTCATAGATTAATGACTTACACTATGCAGTTAATCCCAAAAATGATATATAATATGTTGCACTGCAGAAGCCCCTCTATGCTTAAATAATAAGAGTGAAGGGAGCTCTAACTGGATAGTTCATAAGGCACAATACTTGCTATGGTTTTTCAAATGGAGTAGCAAGCTAAGTAGGCTTGATTGTGGGGAAAACTCCATAGTTAAGCACACTTTAGCTAGAGGCGTCTTGGGATGGGTGACGACCTGGGAAGTCTTGGTTACCGGGTGCAATCCCCAAAAGTGATGATTGGGGCTATGCGATTCATTTCCCTAGTTTCAATCCCATTTCTTCACCCCTGTGAGCATCATCTGATCCAATGAGTGCTAAGTAGACTATTCAAATCACGAAAATTATTGACCATTTGCGACTAATACTCATGGATATGGGTCATAGATTAATGAGTTACATTACGCAGTTAATCCCGAAAATGATATTTAATATGTTGCACTGTAGAATCCCCTCTATGCTTAAATAATAAGAGTGAAGGGAGCTCTAAGTTCATGAGGCACAATACTTGCTAAGGTTTTGCAAATGGAGTAGCAAGCTAAGTGGGATTGATTTTGGGGAAAACTCCATAGTTAAGCGCGCTTGAGCCAGAGGCATTTTGGGATGGGTGACCACCTGGGAAGTCCTGGTTATCGGGTGCAAGCCCCGAAAGTGATGACTGATGCAATGAGATTCATTTCACTGGTTTCAATCTCATTTCTTCACACCTGTGAGAATCACCCGATGCAATGACTGCTAAGTGGACTATTCAAATCATGGAAATTATTGGTCAGTTGTGACTAATACTCATGGATATGGGTCATAGATTAATGACTTACACTACACAGTTAATCCCAAAAATGACATCTAGTTTTTATGTATTTAGTATATATAAGAAGAAAATAAAAAAGAAAATAAAAGCAATAACTCAATATATAAAAGAGGTAAGTTAAACTAGTTTTAAAACCCATGAAGTGACAAACTCGTTTTAAACAAAGAAATGATTATAACTAAACCCCATGAAGTTACAAACTAGTTTTAAACAAAGAAATGATTAAATAAAGTTACAGTATAAAATTAATATCTAATATTAAGGTGGTCTTTTATTGATATTATTTAAAATATAAGACATTGTGAATATTAAACCAAAATGATTATTTAAACAAAGATAAAAATATAAATTAATACCTACAACACATTATAATACCTTAAGCAAAGTTAACAAACATATTACATGTGTAAAATAGATTTTAAATATTTAAAAAACCAAAACTTAAAATTAATACCTATACCTAGTTGGTTTCTTATAGAAGAGATGATGAATATCAAACCAAAAATATTATATAAAAAAAGATAAAAATATTCAATACCTAAATACATCTCAATACTTATTTAAACAAAGAGAAAAATATTCAATACTTAAACACATCACAATAAATAAAAATTAACAAACATATTAAGCATGTAAAATAGATTCTAGACCTTAAAATAGACACAACACAACCTTAAAATAGACAACACAAGTGCATCTATCAAATAATGCACATTTTTCATGTTTTTCTAAACTTAAGAGACAAATAACTATTCACAAAACCAAAATGATTATTTAAAAAAAAATAAAAATATTCAACACCTAAACACATCACAATACTTATTTAAATGAAGATAAAAATATTCAATACCCAAACAGATCACAATATCTAATAAAATTTAAATACATGAACAAAAATTAACAAACATATTAAGGATGTAAAATAGATTACATACCTTAAAACAACCATAACACAATGTTTATCAAATAATGCACATTTTTCATGTTTCTCTCAACTTAATAGAGAAATAATCATTCACAGAGTGATGGTGAAGATTAAAGAAAAATAATTTTTTAAACAAAGATACAAATATTTAATAACTAAAACATATCATAATACCTATAGCAAAGTTAACAAACACATTACATGTGTAAAATAGATTATATACATTTTAAAAAACACATCATAAGATTAATACTGAGCTGGAGAAGAGATCGTGAAGATTAAATCAAAACTATTATTTAAAAAAGATAAAAATATTTGATACCTAAACACATCACAATACTTATTTAAACAAAGATAAACATATTCAATACCTAAACACATCACAATACCTAAATAAAAGTTAACAAGCATATTACGCCTATAAAATAGATTCAAGACCTTAAAACAGACATAACACAAGTGCATCTATCAAATAATGCACATTTTTCATGTTTTTCTCAACTTACTAGAAAAATAACCATTCACAAAGTGATGTTGAAGATTAAACCAAAACGATTATTTAAACAAAGATAAAAATATTTAATACCTACAACACATCATAATAGCTGAAGCAAAGTTAACAAAAATAAACATATTCCCCACGTAAAATAGATTCAGCACCTTAAAAGAAAAACAACACAAGTGATTCTATCAAATAATTTACATTTTTCATGTTTTTTCTCAACTTAACAGAGAAATAACCATCCACATAGTGATAACAACAATCTAGAAAAAAATAGAGAAAATAGAAATTAAAAGAAATACCCTCAGTGCAACTTGACTCAACTCAAAATCTCATTATGTTCTTTGCATCTACTCAACTCAAAAACCCATAATGCTTTTTGCTATTTTCTTTCTTTAGTTGAATCTAAAAAGAGATTATATTATTTTTCAATGTTAAAAAAAATGAATCTATAATCACCTCATCCACATATTAGTCTCCCAATGAATTATATAGCTAAATCTAAACCATACATACATACTCCATAAAAAAACTGTCAAATTCACACTCTTATTTAGAATTCTGACCTAGTTTTAGTTTTAGATTTATATAGTTTCATAATAAAAAATCTAAAACATTAAAAAAAAAAAATTATATCTGTGTGGATTTATGGCTTAGTTACTTGAGAAGCTACATGGACTAGGACAACTTATTTTTTACCGAAAGCTTCTCCCCTAAAACCCCCAAACTACATGGACTCACCTCACAACTTCTTTTTTACTGAGAACCCTAAACAATACAATACCACTTCAGGATTCAATTAAGTCTTCTTTCATTAGAATTTTTGGTAGCATTTCATTGTCTCCCTTTTCTTCATGCTCCTTCCATGGTTTTCCCCTTCTATTTATAGAACTTTTCCTAGTTAACAACTCACCTTCTCATGCAAATTTCTAATTGACACCTCACCCTCTCATGCAAAAACCTATTTTTTAATTTCCTTTTTCAATTTTGCACAGGCTACTTGGTGCCCCTCCCATTCCCCCCCTAATTATTTTATCTAATTGATTTCATAATTTATTATGTATATATTTAATAAAGAAATAACATTTGTTTTCCCTCAGTATCTAAGTTAAATCCAATTGTCAAAGTTGTAAATACTTATATTATATTATTAGGTTTTTATATTGTAGATCCATATATGTACTTCAACAAGTGATATAGGTAATAATATTTTTCATTTTTCAAATAAAATTATGCTTGTCAAATGATTTTCATATACATGTTTTCATGATAACTATATTCATGATAATGAAACTTTATAAAATTAAAAAAAATTGGACAATTTTGAAATTCTCATTTTTAAATAATGGAAAATGATAAAATATATATAGAAAATTCAATTAGCATCTTAAACTATTTATGATTTTTTTTTATAACCATATAAAAATTATAGTTTTCAAAAATTGAAATGTTATCTATTAAATATAATATGTGTCTTTATATTGATGTAATATTTTGTAAATTGAAATGTTATCTATTAAATATAATATGTGTCTTTATATTGATGTAATATTTTGTAAATTGAAATGTTATCTATTAAATATAATATGTGTCTTTATATTGATGTAATATTTTGTAAATTGAAATGTTATCTATTAAATATAATATGTGTCTTTATATTGATGTAATATTTTGTAAATTGAAATGTTATCTATTAAATATAATATGTGTTTTTATATTGATGTAATATTTTGTACATATAGAAGAATGTAAAAAAAAAACACATAGGTAGAAAAAAGCTTATTAGGTGTCAACTCGTATTGGGAGGTGAGAGAAAATCAAGTAGAAAGAAAGCTAAGCATCAAGTATTTCAACACTTGGACTAAAACCTTGAAACCTATAGACAACCAGAAGACTAGCAGCATTGACACTCCTGTCATAGTTCGATCTGCTACCTTCCCTTCGGGAACAATTCAACTTATTTTATAAATAATGTTAGGATACACAAACATATAGGAAAGTAACTACTAATGTAAAAATAAGTTATGAGATTTAGTTGAGTGTGTAAAACTCCAACATACAGAAACTAAAATTTACAACAAAAATACTAAACATCTATATTTTAAAAGTATAAGTTATATATTAAAATAAAATAAAAAAAATATAATATT
>ML788418.1:405852-420073 GCA_009831015.1 Picea engelmannii
TTTTTCTAGGTTAAGGTGGATAAGATAAAAATCATTCTTCCTAACTACTTAGCTAAACCCAATGGATAGATAGGCTTTCAATATATGATAGATCCATTTTTAAATCATGTCTCACTATTGAAATAAAATCTTTATATTGGCTTGTGTACTACTCTAAGACCCCAAAATGGGTCAAGAGCTCTAAACATATTGGTTTTGGCTTAAGTCCCTAGTTTTTGCCCCTAAAACATGACTTCGACCACAACACCCATTATTTAAGTGCCCAAATATCTAATTAAATCTTATATACCCCTCATAATACGTATATTCCTTCTATAGGTCCTATGTAGTGGTTCAAGACACTATGCTTGAAAAATAACTCCTAAAATTGGCATCAATCTAGGCCTAATTACTTAAATTTTCTCCCCAAACCATAGGTCTTTCCATAATTCTTTTCCTTCTTATGTCTATGATTTAATTCAAGCTTATGTCCCTTCACAAACTAAATATTCCCTTTTTAGGGCATGAATAGTGGCCTTGATCCATTAAATCATTCATTTGGTCCCATGTCTTTTCTTTTATACAAATATTCATGGAATAGTACATGATAGGTGTATACTTATTATTCCCAATAATTAAATTTAGTTCCACACAGTCCTCATAACTTTTTTTTTTTTATAGGGCCTATTTTCATGATGCGGGTTCTTATGCATATCGCATAATCCCTAAAGCAAAAATTAGAGTGAAACCACTAGGTTTTAGGATCAAAGCATGTCTTAGGTCACAATGATCATCCTTAAGTTTTCTAAGATTAAAATTAGGATTATATCCCCATTATAAGTTAAATATTACTTAGATATAAGGCATGTGTAGTGGTTTGGGCCTTATGCATGGGCCACGAGATCGAAAAGCATTAGTTTGTGAGTGAATCCTTCATTTTCCCCCTAAAACATGGCTTGGGCTCAGGCCATAATACACATCCATGTTGTGAACATACCTTTAATTTTATAACATATAAGCATCATGTCCCAAAGATTCTGCATGTAAGGTATGTATAGTGGTATATTTCCTTATACATGGAAAATGGGACCTTAAAGCATTGTTTTATACCTATCTCAATTTCTAGCACCAAACCATAACTTCAACCACGATAATAATCCCTACTATGATGAATAAATCCTTAATTATAGTGTATATATATATATATATATCATAAACCAAATAGTATTATATAGGAAATAAGTAGTGGAGTATGCTCACATGCTTGGGTCATGAGGCTTAGAAGAATTTTCTTGGGCTTAATTCCTTATATTTTTTCCTTGAACCGTGGATTGGTCCATGAAGACCATAGGCCCTATGCCCAAACCCCAAATTTCATCCCAAATACCATTTGGAGCCCAAATATTCCTTTTATAAGTCATATTTACATGTATAGGTCCCCATGCATGAAAAGTGAACCTTAAAATTGTTTTCCTTGCCCGGGTATTTGGTTTTTAAACTCTAACATGTATTAGGTCATAATATCCATACACATGGTCTCGAAACCTCAAATCCATGCCCATGTTCACCTTTCATGCAAAATATTCCTACAAAGTGCATTGTGGTTTAGGCCCCATGCATGGGACATAGTCCTTAATGTATTAGTTTCATCTTAATTCGTTATATTTTATACTATAACCATGGATTCGACCATGATAACCATATCTTTTGCATTTAAATATAAAATTTGGTCAAATATACCTTATTATTCATTGTTTTTCTTATCACATGAAAAAACAAAAATTTTTATGATAAAACACCAAGGTGTCCTCTCATATTCTATGTTCTAAAACTCATATTCTGAAAGGAAATATTAATGACAAATATAGCATTTTTCCAATAGAAAAGATAATGAAGAGTATGACCATGGGTAATCCCTCAATACCCATGGACCTCCACAAGTGTTTTCATGAAAGTCATAATCTTACAATAAACTAAAAAAAAATGTACATTGTCACATAAAAATGTGTGTCAAGTTAAAAGGATAAATGACTAAAATAGACGTCTTGGAAACTCGAAGAAGACCTAAATGACACATATTCCTAGAAGAAGTTACCAAACATCACTATTTGTTGCTTATCTAATGGCCTATAAAATAAAACACTTTCCTACATGTTATCTATCTCCATGTTATGAAAATTTATGATGTTAGTTTGTTGGTATATTTCTACCTGTTTATGTGTCCCTATTATGCACTCTTAACCTCCCTCGATCAATTTATATCAATTATTTAGGAAGGAAGAGATTTAGATTGTTTGAAAAGAAACAAATCAGCCAAGAAGCTTGGTTTGGAGATGATAAAAAGTCATGGAAATTCTATTGTAGTCACACTCTCCTCTATTTAACATGAATCTTTGAATGGAGGGAAAAGGCGAACCAGACGATGGTGGCGAACCAGACCATGAAAATGCACAAGGCTTGACCACGTTTTGCTTGATGTCGCTTTGCTTGGATCATTGAGCTCCCTCTACTCCGATTCTCGGACCCAGTCTATATCATTTCTATTTTCCCGACTTGCTTTTCCAGACTGTCGGCTACTACTCGCTCCTTGCTTTTGTTTTTGACCAGGATTGGTTTCCCGTGACTATCCTTCCTTCTGACTGTTCGTGTTTTCCGCAGTATCCTCTGACTCTGTCCCACAAGACTATTTATATTGGGGCGTAGGTTGTCCCCCAGGGCTCACAATGGACTCTCTGCTTGGTTTTACATCGCTCCCTATTGACGAACTCTATTGGAACCAGGAGGGACTTTTGGAACAGATCGATTCCTTGATTCACAGTGCGCTGACTCTTCCCTACAAAACTATTTCAAATCTTGTTTCCTCTGCTCCGGAGCGACCTGCTATAAATAGACCCCACTCCCTGAGTAGAGTTCCCTCTCTGAGCATTCCCTCGAACGCATCTCTAGTGTCTAATAGGTCCTCCCCTGATCCACTCATTCCTACCCTTCCAGGGAACCAGCTAGATCAGCATTCGTCCCACCGAGTTGCATCCTCTGGTCGCAAGATTTGTAAAGCAAACAAAAAAACTAGGCGCTTAGTGATGGGCGACGGAGTAGGGCTTGAAAATATGTGCAAAATGTCCACCTATTCTTTGGTTGGAAGAATATCTTATAAAAGTCTGAGATCGCCCCCCTTGGAGGAATGGATTAAGCTAAACTGGTCTCCGCTGCTTGGATATTGCCCTGAAGTTCTTTATCTCCAAAAAAGATGGCTCAGTTTCACCTGTAGAACTCCGGATGATGCCTCATTGCTCATTTCTTCCTTCTGGGTCTTTGGAGGAAGCAGTATGATGCTCAAACGATGGCGTCTGGCCTTCAATCCTGAAACTGAATACTTCCAATTTCGATATCTCTGGGTGCTGCTCCCGGGACTTCCTCTCCACTTCTGGAATGAGGAAGCCCTCAGAGTAATTGGAAACTCCTTGGGGAAGCTGATCTCTCTCGACTCCTCTTCTCGTTCGGGATATTCTAGACTATTGGGCAGGATGCTGGTCGAGATGGACATTTCCACAGGTTTGTCGAAAACTCTCGAGATTTATTGGAGAGGGAGGAAGATCCTACAACCACTGGACTATCTCGAAATTCCTTTCAGATGCAACAGATGCCGAGAGACTAGTCACCTACGCCGATCGTGTCCTGGTAAGTCGATTAATCCTCCCCTGGATGACTCGGATGACTTATTTCTAAACCCGCCAGCAGATCCATCAGCAAACCCTTCCTTAGATTTTTTAGAAGTCCCCCTATTCCCTTGCACACTTTCCCCCTCTGAACACTCGGTCCCCTTGACCAAACTTGCTCACATCTGCCCTAAACTTTTTAACGCTCTCACAGATTCTGAAAAGCAAAGAGTCAAAGACTTTACCTGGCTTGTTCCTTCATCTCACCCTGAACCCCTCTCCTCCGAAGTCGACCAGTCTGGACCGATTCTCCCAGCATCTTCCCGTGGTTGTACACTTCCCCCCACCTCGATAATCTCCCCCCCTCCACCTGCGTCTTCTACCCCTTCCACTTTGCCATCTCCTCAAGGCGATCCTGCTCCCTCCCCTGAAGCACTTGTTGACCCTTTGATCCTCCCGGGATACAACCAACCTATGGAGGATGATACTCCCCTCCTAGAATCGTTGAGTACCACATCTATTGCTCCTTTTACACCAGATTTAGCCTCACAGATTCCTCTATTTTGAGGCAAAGAATGTATTGCACCCACAACTGAAGCGGGACAGCCATCAAACTCTCACTCTGTTACTCATTCAAAATCTTTTGCTTGGTCAAGAGGACTGGGAACTGAGCTCTCTCCTCTACAGACGAGGAGCGCTAGAAAAAAGAAGGAAGCCTTTGTTTCTCAACACATAGTCTCGGGAGAACAAACACTTGACGGAAAGTGTAACATCCTTCTCTGGCGCACTTACCAAACTTCTTCTTTGAGGACACTTTCTCGCAAGTGATCTGGATTTTTATGATGTTAAAAATTTTTCTTTCATGATGATGCGATAAGTTATAAGACATGATTTTTTTACTACCTTTGTGAAGACATATGTTGCTGACTCAGTTTCATTGAGTGTGCAAGGTTTCGGACCTTGAGGATGCAGAGGCATCGATGGAACTCCCTTGGACTCCGGATTCAGTCAGGGAGCGGGCTATTTTGAGTTGTTTCATTTACGGTGATATTGATTTGTTTTGATGATATGCTATTGATTTTATGATATGTTGTTGACATGATCTGACATGATGGTTGATGATGCAGGCTGACGATAGCTTTCCAACCAGACTCACATATGGAGTAAAGGGGCCACACACGAGTTCCGGAGAGATTGAGGGAGAGGTGTGGACAACATCCCTACCACAACCTACTAGCACTCTCGTCGTGGCTCGAACTATAGGTTAACGATTAACTAGTTCGAGAGGATCCAAGATGTCGTGAGGGCAGACTGCGACAGTCTCTCACGATGATTCTAAGGGGCACGCAATAAGGCGGGGGCCTTATTCCTTAGATCCCTTAGTCTCCCACAAGCTCACCTGGCAGAGTGTTGACTCCAGGGGTTATAGAGTCTACCAATCCGTCAAGCCAGTGAGTGGCACCCTTGGAGCACGTGGTGCATCCTGAAGGGCATGTCACACAACATAAGCAAACAAGGCGAGTGGCACCCTTGGAGCACGTGGTGCATCCTGAAGGGAACGTCGTGCAACAAAAGCAAACAAGGCGAGTGGCACCCTTGGAGCACGTAGTGCGTCCTGAAGGGCACGTCGCATTGATGATGATGATGAGACAACCTAGATGACCCTAGACATTAACGCTTGATAAAATTCTTAAAAACGACTCCCCTAGTTAAATTGTCGCCCTGTTCAAATCAAAACCTAGATTAAAACATCTCTAAGATAAATTTGGCCAGCCCTAAGAAAAGATCCTACAAAAATAAACCTAGGGCGTAAACTAAAACCTACCTAGGTGTTAATTAAAGTCTTCTGAAAAGTAAAGGGGGTAAATTAATGGGGGAAATAAATTAAGCGAAACCCTTGGCTTTTAATGATAAAGAAGAAATAAAAATTTATTAAAGTATGGGAGTATAAAAGCTAGGAATAAAAAAATATGTATATATCTATTGAAAAGATTAAAAATCCGCATTTATCTTTTGGGTTTAAATAATAATAGAATAATAATAAAAGAGAGGAATAAAAATGGAAACAAGGAAACTAGAAATAAAGGAAACTTAATATTGGAAAGTAGGGGACATAGGGTAAAAAGAAAAAAGGAATCAACATTTAAGGAGTTACTAAAATTCAGAAACTTCATTTTAGGAAAGTGATTAAAAGCATGAGAGGGGATCTAGGAACCCTAGGAGTAATTTAAGGAGCGATTTTGGGGGAGTGAGGGAATTTAGTCTTTTAATTATTAAAAAGAAATTAATTTTTGGAGAACCCTAGGGATGAGTGACACTTGGACGATGGAGATTGTTTAGAGGTTTGTCATTAAAAATTAATTAATTAATGATTAGGAGAGTAGGTGGGTCTCATTTTTTCTATAAAAGAAAGGGAAAGGAAGGATGATGGGGATGAACGGTTAGCGTAACGTTATAAGTACGTTGCCGAATTGTGGCTTGATGGATTTCTTGTGAGGAGTTGGGTTTATCTCAGCTGTGTTGGAGTGGTAGCTCAGCCGTGGAGGCGAGCTGAGAAGCTAGTATTATCTCTGGTTCTTGTGTGGCCCCTTTGCGGCTCGGGGGGCTAACGAGGAAGCAGAGTACCCCTAGCGATTGGCTGGGAGGTACCGGTGAGCCTTCTACGGTCGGCGAGCGGGACGCGGCATGGAGCGTCGGACGCAGCACGAAGCACGGGATGTCTTCTGACTCGGGCACAAGGCAATGGTATGATTTAATTGGCGTTGTAGAAGGCATTTTACTTTCGGCAAATTTAATGTTATTGATGTTGATATTGTGAGATTGTTTTAGCATTTTTACATCCGGTAAACTTGGTTCTGTCGGATTTGTCCACTGAAATTGGTCTTTAATCTCTGCGTTGTTAAATTTTTCTCTCTCTTATTGAATGTAAATTCCTGCGTTTTGTGGAAGTTCTCTTCGTCGGATGTAGGTATTCTATCGAATTCAATAATATGACTATGTATCCACCGCTTGGGATTACTTGAGCGGATTCCTGTTCCCGGAGGGATAAGGCGAATTCCTCCAAATCACTTTATGCCCTAAAACTGTTGTTCTGTCCTTAATGGTCTGAATTTATTGCATTCTATATCTTGATTTTTTGTCATGAATTTCTGTGCCACAGTTGTCATTTGTTTTGCAGTTCCTTCTCTCGAAATTTTATGCATCCAAGAATTTCTGTGAAAAAGCTCACGCATTTTTGTTTGCAAGAATGTTCTGCCATAATTTACTTGAAATTCTGTCATTAAGAAAAGAGTTGAATAAATTTCTGTGGCAAGGATCTCACAATTCTGTCTTTCCGTGAAGTGTCTTAAATTTTATGTGTCGGCCTAAATTAGCTTAAACTAATTTAAATTCTAGTTCAATTGAAACTAAAACAATGCCACAAATTTGTTGCGTTTCAGTCCTTGAGTAAGGAATTTTTTTCTGTTTAAAAGCTATGGAATTCCTGTCTTGTAGTGCTGTTGTCGTCCGCTTTAGTTTTGGGGAGATGAACGTAGATCAACCCCTCCTGTAATATAGTTGTTTCCAGTCAATCTATTTATGGCTACAGAACATTGGAAGGAGTCAAACGATGCTTTTCGTGTGTTCTGCGGCAAAATATTTAAGTAACCAGGCAACAACGGCCTTCTCTTATTTCGTTGGTCATGGACTGAAGCTTTGCACTGAGTTGAGTTGCGTAATGTCAAGAGGCGAGATTAGTTACGCCTTGGGAATTGTCTTGGTTCCGTTTGCCGGTGTTACCCTTTCAATTTGCAGTCTTGTATCATGTGTTGGTCATAATTGAACCATGGCCACTCCTTTAGCGTATTACTGTTTGTCAAACCCAGCGCTTCACGTAGTGCTTGTTCACCGGAACTCTTGCTGTCTCAACGATTCCCAGAATTCCACCATCCACTATTGCGCCCTCAGTTCGACGAATCTCTCCCGCGATCTAATGATAGATGCTAATCAATTGAAATCTGTATGCATTTCGGAAATGCATTGTCGTTCGTTTTCTCCCATGGGGGTCTGCGTTTTCATGATAAATGCAAGCTAATGGCAATATGATTGCTTTCTGACATTCATTCCCTTCCTTTGTGTATTGGGGTCTGTGTTTTCCATATTCAGCAGTCTGTGTTGATCATGCGTTCGTTCAGAACAGGCAGAATTTTAATCGCTGCATCCTTCGACAGCCTTTTTGTTGTTTCCCTGATTTTGGGCATCCTTTCTTCTGCACGCGCTTGCCCGCACGTTTCCTGGGCACGTCCCTTCTGCAGCCTGGTCGTAGATCACCTCTGTCAAGTTCGTCGAGTGGCGTAGGCGCCAGCTCTCAACCGCAGACATCCCATTCGTGGCTGACCAATCCCGGGCGCATCCCTTTATCCTTAAAATTATAGGGTGTTTATCATGCCGGTTCTTTAGGGTTGATTGTCGATAAAATTTTGGCAGAAATCTTAGCTGTAATATTTAGGTTTACTTTAGCTTTTACTTTGATGGTTTTAATATTCCGATAAAATTTTGGGTTCATTTGTCATTTAAATTTAGGTTAGAATATATACATATTTATTGTCTTTTTAAATTGAGGCTATATCGTTGCCATGGTGTTACATGCGGTGTTACCTTACATGATCCTTGAGGGTTGTGAATTTTCAGATAGCAACTTTTCAATAATGTTATTTTAACTATGGTGTTTTTAAAACATGGATCCTGTTAATTTTGTCCTTTCCAATGTTGCCCATGTTTAATTATTGCGATTTAAAATGCTATTGTCTGTAGACGCCCCTTTTTAATTATTGTCATTTAACATTTTAGTATTTAAAGGTTGCCATTCTTAATTTGATGTATTTGTTTTTTTTTAAGTGAGGTCACCTACATTATGAGGTAATCCATATATCGACTTCTTCAAATTAATTTTATCCTTACTTATCGTCTTAACATTGGCAGTTGTCATTCCAAGCATTGCCCCTTTAATTATGGTCATTGACATTATATTATTTATAAGTTGCCATCCTTAAATTGATGTATATTGTTATTCAAGTTAATGTCACCTGTAGTTATGAGGTAAGTTCCATACATTGACCTCTTTAATTGATGATTATCTTAACTTATTGTCAATGGTAATATGGATAGTTCGTCAATATCATTTTAAATGTCATTATATTATAAGAATGCTTTTTAAAAATCATGGTGTATATTGTATTTCAATGGATGATTCCTATCCTCATTATGCTATTTCCATATAGTGACATCCTCAATTAATTGCTATAATTAATTATTGCTCATTAAATATTGATAGTTGTCATTTCCAATTAATGCCCTCTTTAACCTTGTCATTAGATTTTATTTTGGATTGTCGTTTAAATTATGGTGGATGTTGTTATTTCAATTGACTTTGCCTTTAAAGATGATGTCAGTATTAGTGCATTATAATTGGACCTAGTGAATGATTTATCTCGTAAAGGTCATTATGAATTTAGTGGTTGTAGCATATGAGAGGTACGATAATTGAGAAATCATGGTCCGGATTGTGGCATAAATGATAGAGGGATTAATGTTTCATGTCAGAGTTACTATAAGCTTTTAATTATTGTTAGTAACTTATGTGGTGCAATAACCTGGATTTACGTCCCATAAATTACTCTGAGTTGGTATATTAGGGTGGTTGTTCCTTTAGATAATGTCAAACTTGGGTGTTCGTTGTCAGAGTCCTTGTCGCGCGCCTTCCGTAAGGGGCACAACTTGTTCTTCTTATTTATGTTGTACTTGATGGTGGTCAGTTGATTGCTTGGTCTGTTGTGTCGGGTGGGATGTAGACACCTCCATGTTCCTCAGAACAGTCGCCAGCCCTGAGACCTTAAATGGTTAAAATCGATGGGAACCTGGTCTTGAGCGTTGATTATGTGTCGTGGAGGTCCTAACCTTGCAGGGTAGGACAGGTGGGTGATCAGTTTTACTTTGTCGTGGTTGCGTCTTGTTGGTCATCGAGTGGCGATGTAGAGTCACATGTGTTGTTACTTCTACACATGCGCACACACCTTAAACACCAAAAAGAAAAAAAAAAATTGCACCTGTTAAGAGAATGGTTGTCGTAATGAATAGGGAGGTCGTTACATATGGTATCAGAGTGGGTTCGACCCGCGACTTGAGATTCACTACGGGTTCCGTTGACCTGATTATGTTGATTATTCTGTTGTTGATCGAGTTGATTGTTGTGTGGAGGTAATCATGGTTAGAGGACGCCGCGGAGGCAGATGACAGGGTGCTAAGGGAGGCGGCATGACGTCTCCAGTAGCATCCACGCCTAAGGGGTTTAACCCCCAGGGAGGCGAGCAGGTCCTTGGAGAGGAGAAGATCGCAGTTACCGATGTTGTGGGGATGATAAGATCTTTCCAACGCATGTCTGAGGCGTTGATCAGCAGATTGGACAGAGATGAGGCTAGGGCGCCGACACCTACTGAGGTTCCACCACGTGCACCGATTGTTACTGGTAGCATACACTGTGAACTCGAGAATGTGAAATTTCCTGAGTTCTTTGGTGCCCCGGATGGCGCAGCTGCCGAGGCATGGTTGGAGAATATGGCGATGTGCTTGCACTTTGCGATTATACCTCCAACATGAAGGTCCACATGGCGGTATTCCAACTAAAGGGGAGCGTTCTTCTATGGTGGAAGATGCTCCTACCGCAGCTGAACATGGTCGTCGAGGATGTGTCATGGGAACTGTTCGAGGAACTGTTCCGGGAGAGGTATCTTTCTGAGGAATTCATTGAGCGTCAGCTCAATGAGTTCAACGCCTTAAGATAGGGAGGTCATACAGTGCTCAAGTATGAGGCACGTTTTATGGAGCTGCTCCGGTATGCTCCGCATCTGAACACTGAGAATCTCAAGGTCAACAGGTTTGTGTTTGGCCTTAACGGCAACCTGCATGCAAAGGTTAGTATTCTAATGCCTTAAACCTTGCACAACGTTGTCCAAAAGGCCCTCATAGCAGAGGAGGAGCTCATCAGCAGGGGTCAGACCGGGACTCCATCGAGACCAGCAGGGCAGGGTTCCGCTGGTACACCGCAACATCAGACACCGGCGAGACATGCGTCGGGATATCGTGGCTTCCAGAGGGGATCCATACTCACTACACCTCGACGACCACCACCTCAGCAGTGGACACCGTATCGAGGACCACAGCAGCAGCAGCAGCGTCGCCCACACCAGCAACAGTTTAGGCCTGTTCAGCAGAACAGACCAGGGTTCCAGGCCAGTGGGCCGTCATCTTCTACTTCTAGTACCAGGACTACTGGGTCGAAGAAGGGGTGTTGGACGTGTGGGGAGCCACACTACCAGTGCGACTGTCTTGTGGAGAGGACCAGGGCGTCCGGATCAGCCAGACCTACTACAGTGGGAGATATGGGCAAGGCCCATCGGATTCATGCAGCGGTGAATAACCGCCAGGCAGAGAACCAGTCTACAGTGCTCGAGACGACAGGTACTGTCACTGACCAGACCCTTAGTATTTTGATAGACCCAGGAGCTATTGAGAGTTTTATTTCTGGTGCAGCGCTGAAAAGGATTAAGGTAAAGGTAGTCGAACAGGATGAGTTTAGCCTCGTAGAGATGGCTTTGGGAGCCAAACAGAAGGTCGGAGGAAAGTTTACGGGCTGTGCCCTTAACCTAGGAGAGTTTGTCACAAGGGTCAACTTATACGTCATGATCTTAGGATCTTATGACGTCGTGATCGACATGGATTGGTTGGAATCGCACAAGGCGATACTCAACTGTAAGATGAAACGGTTGAGCTTAGTTGATGATGAAGGACAGAGACATGTGATAGTAGGACGGAACCAGGGAGTATCCCTGAGGTTCGTCTCTTCCTTACAATTACGGAAGAGTATGCGCAAGGGGTGCAAGCTTTATGCGATCCTTGCGCTCAACGAAAAGGGAGTAGCAGGAGGTCTAGAACACCTTCCGGTGGTGAAGGAGTTTGTGGACGTATTTCTGGAGGAGTTGCCTGGGATGCCGCCAGAAAGAGAATTGGAGTTTACTATAGACCTAAAACCGGGGAATGAACCCACAGCGAGAATGCCTTATCGGATGTTGACCCCGGAGCTGCAAGAGTTAAAAATGCAACTAAAGGACTTGCTGGACCTTGGACTGATACGTCCTAGTGTGTCACCATGGGGTGCACCTGTTATTTTCATTCGGAGGAAGGATGGATCGTGGAGGCTTTGCATTGACTATCGTCAACTGAACAAGGCTACGATCAAGAATCAATACCCCTTACCAAGAATTGATGATCTGTTTGATCAAATGAAGGGTGCGACGGTGTTCTCTAAGATTGATTTGCGATCAGGGTACCACCAGTTACGGATCAAGGAGGATGATGTCCTTAAGACCGCTTTTAAGACGAGATTTGGACATTATGAGTTTACTGTTTTACCTTTTGGACTGACAAATGCCCCGGGCATATTCATGAGTTTGATGAACGGGGTGTTCCGCGAGTACATAGACAAGTTCGTCCAAGTATTCATTGATGACATTTTGATCTACTCTCGGACGATGGAGGAGCATGATGAGAACTTGCGCTTGGTACTACAGTGTTTGCGAGAGCACAAATTATATGGGAAGTTGTCCAAATGCTCTTTTTATCAATCGAGGATTCACTACCTAGGGCATGGCATCTCCGACGAAGGTATCGCCGTGGATCCAACCAAGGTTGAGGCTATTATGGAATGGCCTGCACCGACGAATGTCACAGAAATGCGTAGTTTTATGGGTTTAGCAGGATACTATCGACGGTTTGTTGAAGGATTTTCAAGGATAGCAAATCCGATCACGGAATTGCAGAAGAAAAACAAGAAGTTTGTTTGGACAGAGAAATGCGCGGAAGCATTTCGGAGGCTTAAGGAGTTGTTGACGACTGCGCCGATACTAAAGGTCCCCGACATGGACGCGGACTTCTTGGTATGTACTGACGCATCCAAGGAAGGGTTAGGAGGGGTCTTGATGCAAGACGGATGAGTGATTGCCTACATTTCGAGAAAAATGAGAAGGCATGAGGAGAACTACGCGACACATGACTTGGAGTTATTAGCCATCATTTATGCCTTAAAGGTATGGAGACACTACCTTGTTGGATGAAAATTTGAATTAAAGACGGATCATTGTGGATTAAAACACATTTTTATGCAAAGCGACCTGAACGCGCGACAACGGCGTTGGTCGGAATTTCTTAGCGAATACGACTTTGAGATTACTTACATAAAGGGAACAGTGAACCGAGTGGCAGATGCTTTGAGTCGGAGGCCACGTATCTTTTCGGTGTTGCCTCTTCAGACAAATCTACATGAGAAGATACTCACTTTACAACGTGACGATGACTGGTACAAGGAAGTCGAAGTTTTTATCGGACAAAACACTATGATGATACCACGATTTGAGGGATATTCTTTTGATAGCGATGGTTTATTAAGGTTTAGAGGTCGGATTTACGTACCACCAAACAACGAGTTGAGGATGTTGATCCTGAGCGAGGCTCATAGAGCCGTTTACATGGCTCACCCCGGAGTTATGAAGATGAGGGCAGACCTTAAGCCCTTGTTCTTCTGGAAAGGAATGAAGGCTGACATAGTCAACTTTGTGGCTAGATGTCTCGAGTGTCAACAGGTAAAGGCTGAACATAGACACCCGGCAGGATTACTTCAACCACATGCCATTCCGGAATCGAAATGGGAAGTCATTTCGATGGATTTTATTGTTGGATTGCCACTGACGGCAAGGAGACACGACTCGATTTTTGTAGTAGTTGACACTCTGACAAAGAGTGCTCACTTTATTCCGGTGCATACGACGTATCAGACACCTGACATAGCGAGAGTTTTCATCAGTGAGATTGTGAGGCTGCATGGTGTGCCTAAGAAGATTATATCCAATCGAGGATCAGTGTTTACTGGACGATTTTGGACAAGTTTCCAAGAGGCCTTGGGAACTCAACTTAATTTTAGTACTGCATATCACCCAGAGACTGACAGAAAGACAGAACGTACGAACCAAACCTTGGAAGACATGTTGCACATGTACGTAATGGACCAACAAAAGCGTTGGGAGTAATTCTTGCCGCTAGTAGAGTTCTCTTATAACAACAGTTACCAGAGCACCATTAAGATGGCGCCTTTCGAGTTTCTATATGGGCGACCGTGTCAGACACCTTTGATTTGGGATCGGCTTGAGGATAGGGTCCTGGTGGGACCAGAAGCGATCCAAGAAATGGAAGAGCAGATTCAAACCATAAGACAAAGGATAAAGGAAGCGCAGGATCGACAGAAGAGTTATGGCGATGCGCACCGAGTCGACCATAGTTACGAGGTCGGCGATCGAGTCTTCTTGCAGGTTAAACCGCATAAGAGTTCTATCAAGTTTGGAAAGGGATCTAAACTCTCTCCTAGGTTCATGGGACCTTTCGAGATTTTGGAGAGAAAGGGGCCCGTGGCCTATCGACTAGCCTTGCCTGATTCTTTGAGGCGTATGCACGATGTTTTTCATGTATCTATTTTGAGACATTATGTTAGTGATCCTACA
>ML788418.1:421279-431807 GCA_009831015.1 Picea engelmannii
GGGAAATAAATTAAGCGAAACCCTTGGCTTTTAATGATAAAGAAGAAATAAAAATTTATTAAAGTATGGGAGTATAAAAGCTAGGAATAAAAAAATATGTATATATCTATTGAAAAGATTAAAAATCCGCATTTATCTTTTGGATTTAAATAATAATAAAATAATAATAAAAGAGAGGAATAAAAATGGAAACAAGGAAACTAGAAATAAAGGAAACTTAATATTGGAAAGTAGGGGACATAGGGTAAAAAGCAAAAAGGATTCAACATTTAAGGAGTTACTAAAATTCAGAAACTTCATTTTAGGAAGGTGATTAAAAGCATGAGAGGGGATCTAGGAACCCTAGGATTAATTTAAGGAGCGATTTTGGGGGAGTGAGGGAATTTAGTCTTTTAATTATTAAAAAGAAATTAATTTTTGGAGAACCCTAGGGATGAGTGACACTTGGACGGCAGAGATTGTTTAGAGGTTTGTCATTAAAAATTAATTAATTAATGATTAGGAAAGTAGGTGGGTCTCAATTTTTCTATAAAAGAAAGGGAAAGGAAGGATGATGGGGATGAATGGTTAGCGTAACATTACACTGCCGAATTGTGGCTTGATGGATTTCTTGTGAGGAGTTGGGTTTATCTCAGCTGTGTTGGAGTGGTAGCTCAGCCGTGGAGGCGAGCTGAGAAGCTAGTGTTATCTCTGGTTCTTGTGTGGCCCCTTTGCGGCTCGGGGGGCTAAGGTGGAAGCAAAGTACCCCTAGCGATTGGCTGGGAGGTACCGGTGAGCCTTCTACGGTCAGCGAGCGGGACGCGGCACGGAGCGCGGGACGTGGCACGAAGCAAGGGACGTCTTCCGACTCGAGCGCAAGGCAACGATATGATTTAATTGGTGTTGTAGAAGGCATTTTACTTTCGGAAAATTTATTGTTATTGATGTTGATATTGTGAGATTGTTTTAGCATTTTTACATACGACAAACTTGGTTCTGTCGGATTTGTCCACTGAAATTGGCCTTTAATCTCTGCGTTGTTAAATTTTTCTCTGCGTTATTGAATGTAAATTCCTGCGTTTTGTGGAAGGTCTCTTCGTCGGATGTTGGTCTTCTATCGAATTCAATAATATGACTATGTATCCACCACTTGGGATTACTTGAGCGTATTCCTGTTCCCGGAGGGATAAGGCGAATTCCTCCAAATCACTTTATGCCCTAAAACTGTCGTTCTGTCCTTAATGGTCTGAATTTATTGCATTCTGTAGCTTGATTTTCTGTCATGAATTTATGTGCCGCAGTTGTCATTTGTTTTGTAGTTCCGTCTCTCGAAATTATATGCATCCAAGAATTTCTGTGAAAAAGCTCGCGCATTTCTATTTGCAAGAATGTTCTGCCATAATTTACTTGAAATTCTGTCATTAAGAAAAGAGTTGAATAAATTTCTGTGGCAAGGATCTCGCAATTCTGTCTTTTCGTGAAGTGTCTTAAATTTTATGTGTCGGCCTAAATTATCTTAAACTAATTTAAATTCTAGTTCAATTGAAACTAAAACAATGCCAGAAATTTCTGCCACAAATTTGTTGCGTTTCAGTCCTTGAGTAAGGAAATTTTTTCTGTTTAAAAGCTATGGCATTCCTGTCTTGTAGTGCTGCTGTCGTCCGCTTTTGTTTTGGGGAGATGAACGTAGATGAACCCCTCCTGTAATATAGTTTTTTCCGGTCAATCTATTTGTGCCTACAGAACATTGGAAGGAGTCAAACGATGCTTTTCGTGTGTTCTACGACAAAATATTTAAGTAACCAGGTAGCAACGACCTTCCCTTATTTCGCTGGTCATGGACTGAAGCTTTGCACTGAGTTGAGTTGCGTAATGTCAAGAGGCGAGATTAGTTACACCTTGGGCATTGTCTTGGTTCCGTTTTCCGGTGTTACCCTTTCAATTTGTAGTCTTGTATCATGTGTGGGTCATAATTGAACCATGGCCACTCCTTTAGCGTATTACTGTTTGTCAAACCCAACGCTTCATGCAGCGCCTGTTCACCGGAACTCTTGCTGTCTCAACGATTCCCAGAATTCCACCATCCACTGTTGCGCCCTCAGTTCGGTGAATCTCTCTCGCGATCTAATGATAGATGCTAATCAATTGAAATCTGTATGCATTTCGAAAATGCATTGTCGTTCGTTTTCTCCCCTGGGGGTCTACGTTTTCATGATAAATGCAAGCTAATGGCAATACGATTTCTTTCTGACTTTCATTCCCTTGCTTTGTGTATTGGGGTCTGTGTTTTCCATATTCAGGGGTCTGCGTTGATCATGTGTTCGTTCAGAACAGGCAGAATTTTAATCGTTGCATCCTTCGACAGCCTTTTTGTTGTTTCCCTGATTTTGGGCATCCTTCCTTCTGCACGCGCTTGCCCGCGCATTTCCTGGACACGTCCCTTCTGCAGCCTGGTCGTAGATCACCTCTGTCAAGTTCGCCGAGTGGCGTAGGCGCTAGCTCTCAACCGCAGACATCCCATTCGTGGCTGACCAATGCCGAGCGCATCCCTTTATCCTTAAAATTATAGGGTGTTTCTCATGCCGGTTCTTTAGGGTTGATTGTCGATAAAATTTTGGCAGAAATCTTAGCTGTAAGATTTAGGTTTACTTTAGCTTTTACTTTTATGGTTTTAATATTCCTATAAAATTTTGGGTTCATTTGTCATTTAAATTTAGGTTAGAATATATACATATTTATTGTCTTTTTAAATTGAGGCTATATCGCTGCCATGCTGTTACATGCGGTGTTACCTTACATGATCCTTGAGGGTTGCGAATTTTCAGATAGCAACTTTTCAATAATGTTATTTTAACTATGGTGTTTTTAAAACATGGATCCTGTTAATTTTGTCCTTTCCAATGTTGCCCATGTTTAATTATTGCGATTTAAAATGCTATTGTCTGTAGATGCCCCTTTTTAATTATTGTCATTTAACATTTTAGTATTTAAAGGTTGCCATTCTTAATTTGATGTATTTGTTTTTTGTTAAGTGAGGTCACCTACATTATGAGGTAATCCATATATCGACTTCTTCAAATTAATTTTATCCTTACTTATCGTCTTAACATTGGCAGTTGTCATTCCAAGCATTTCCCCTTTAATTATGGTCATTGACATTATATTATTTATAAGTTGCCATCCTTAAATTGATGTATATTGTTATTCAAGTTAATGTCACCTGTAGTTATGAGGTAAGTTCCATACATTGACCTCTTTAATTGATGATTATCTTAACTTATTGTCAATGGTAATATGGATAGTTCGTCAATATCATTTTAAATGTCATTATATTATAAGAATGCTTTTTAAAAATCATGGTGTATATTGTATTTCAATGGATGATTCCTATCCTCATTATGCTATTTCCATATAGTGACATCCTCAATTAATTGCTATAATTAATTATTGCTCATTAAATATTGATAGTTGTCATTTCCAATTAATGCCCTCTTTAACCTTGTCATTAGATTTTATTTTGGATTGTAGTTTAAATTATGGTGGATGTTGTTATTTCAATTGACTTTGCCTTTAAAGATGATGTCAGTATTAGTGCATTATTATTGGACCTAGTGAATGATTTATCTTGTAAAGGTCATTATGAATTTAGTTGTTGTAGCATATGAGAGGTACGATAATTGAGAAATCATGGTTCGGATTGTGGCATAAATGATAGAGGGATTAATGTTTCATGTCAGAGTTACTGTAAGTTTTTAATTATTGTTAGTAAGTTATGTGGTGCAATAACCTGGATTTACGTCCCATAAATTACTCCGAGTTGGTATATTAGGGTGGTTGTTCCTTTAGATAATGTCAAACTTGGGTGTTCGTTGTCAGAGTCCTTGTCGCGTGCCTTCCGTAAGGGGCGCAACTTGTCCTTCTTATTTATGTTGTACTTGATGGTGGTCAGTTGGTTGCTTGGTCTGTTGTGTCGGGTGGGATGTAGACACCTCCATGTTCCTCAGAACAGTCGCCATCCCCGAGACCTTAAATGGTTAAAATTGATGGGAGCCTGGGCTTGAGCGTTGATTATGTGTCGTGGAGGTCCTAACCTTGTAGGGTAGGATGGGCGGGTGATCAATTTTACTTTTTCGTGGTTGCGTCTTTTTGGTCATCGAGTGGCGATGTAGAGTCACGTGTGTTGTTAATTCTACACACACGCACACACCTTAAACACCAAAAAAAAAAAAAAAAAAAATTGCACCTGTTTAGAGAATGGTTGTCATAATGAATAGGGAGGTCGTTACAGAAAGTTCCTTAGAGAAATGAAATCCATTGCTAGATCGAAATAATGAAATTACTCTCTCTGAATATATGAGGGATCGGAGGCACCCTCAAGGCTGCTTCCTTCCGAGATCTTCTGGAACACACAAAACCTGATGTTATTTTTCTACAAGAAACTCTATCTGCTGACCATTCTGCCAGAGAATTCATTCATAGTTTTCGTCCCCTTTGGGTCTCAGCCGCTCTATGTTCTATTGGTCTCTCTAGAGGCTTGCTGGTGGCTTGGAATCCAGCTTTCTTCGAGCTCAGTTCCTTCTTAACCTGTGGAGGCATCTTATGTTTGGGAAAAAGTCTTGAATCAAACCAGGAGTTGGAACTTTTGAATGTATACGGACCTTGTCTCGACCGACCACTATTTTGGACACAACTAGCACAGAGTGGTATCCTCGCCCTCCCGAATCTCATCTTGGGTGGTGACCTCAATATCACCCTATCATCGAATGAACATTGGGGCTCCGCCTCTTTAACCGGATCAGGCAACAATCTGTACAAAGATCTATTTAATTCTTTTAACCTAGTAGATGTCTTGCCTATCAAACTAATCCCCACCTGGCGCAATGGGAGAAGAGGCTCGACTGCCATTGCAAAAAGGCTTGACCGTTTTCTTATATCCGAGACTTTTTTCACTTCCTCCGTCTCCCCTTCCTCCGGCGTCACACTTCCATTTGTCTCTGAACATGCGACCATTACTCTCACAATGACTCCAATTGTCTTCTTAAAGCCTTTTCCCTTTAAATACAACCACCACTGGGCTAACTCCGCTGATTTTTCGGCATTGGTTCAATCAGTTTGGAATGACCCACGGTTCCTGGGGGAACTAAATCCTCAGATGTGTCTTGGTTTGAAATTATCCTTTCTCAAAGTACACACCAAAAGATGGTTAAAACAAAAACTGTCCACCGAGGGCCAAGACTTAAAACAATTGGAGCGCGAGATCACTGATCTTATCACCCTTTCTTCTTCGGTGGCACTTTCTTCGGAGGAGGAGGCTACTCATAAAGATGAGGAGGAGAAACGGAAAGCTATTCTACTAGACGAGGAAAAAAGATGGCGTCTCAGAAGCCGAGGACTTGGCTAAAATGGGGCGACTCCAACACCAAATTCTTCCATAAAGTGGCAAATCTTAATAGAAATAAAAAACATATATGGTCTATTGAACATGAAAATGAGGGGATCATTCGTGGATAGGAGGCACTCAAGATGGCAGCGGCCTCTCATTTTGAACAACTGTACAAATCCAACAGCGAGTCATTTTTACAGGATAAAGTATCTACAACCAGTCTATACACGCATTTAGTTTCAGCTGCGGAATCCACTGAGCTATACAAACCGGTCACCTTGTCAGAGCTCAAATCTACGTTTTCACTCCTTAAAAAAGAGAAAAGTTCGGGCCCTAATGGTTGGACGACCGAATTTTTCTCTCATGGACGACTTCTGATGGTTGAGGATGCGCGGACTACAGGTAAGATCTCCAGCAGCCTCAATTCTACGTTCCTGACGTTGATTCCTAAGACAGACCAGCCTACCTCCTTCAACGATTTCAGACTGATCTCTTTATGTAACTTAGTTTACAAGCTCATTGCTAAAATCATCTCCTCGTGGATCAAGCTGGTCTTGGAAAGGAATCTCTCGTCTGAACAGCTCGGATTTCTTAAGGGAAGAAGAATCCATGATGCCATTGGAGTGGCATACGAGAGCATACACAACATTTTTCAGAAAAAACAAAAGGCATTTATCATGAAAATCGACCTCAAAAAGGCCTTTGACAATGTGGACTGGGATTTTCTTAGAATCATCCTCATCTCGGTTGGATTTGGAACAAACTTGACGGACTGGATTATGTCCTGTGTTTCCACTGCAAACCTCTCAGTACTGATAAACGGGGAGGCTTCCAGATTTTTCAAATGTGAAAGGGGGATCCGCCAGGGATGCCCACTTTCCCCCTACCTCTTTATCCTAGTCCTAGAAGGGCTGAGTCGACTCCTCTTAAAAAATGTGACCGAGCAATGCATTTCTGGTATACAGGTATCGTCCCACTACAGGATCATCCATCTCATGTTTGTGGACGATATACTTATATTTTCAAAAGCAGATGAATTGGAATGGATTGCACTTCTAGATATTCTTCAGATTTTCTGCAAGGCTTCGGGGCTGACCATCAACCCCACCAAGTCCTCTGTCCATCATTGGGGCCTTTCGGTGGCTGAACTATCCTCTCTAACAACACTTTTCCCCTTCACCTTCATTGACTTATCTCTTGGATTCAGATACTTGGGGTATCATCTTAAGCGGGGTGCCGCCACGGCTACTGATTGGACATGGCTGGTGTCAACTTTTGAACAGAAAATTGGCTTTTGGTGCAACCAATGGTTGTCCCTGGGGGACGACTCATCCTTGTCAAATCGATTCTTCAAAGTCTGGCTATTTTTTGGATGCTACTGGAACGGATTCCTGCCAAAATCACTTCTATGCTCCACCAGTTATCTTTCAATTTCCTATGGAACGACCTTGTGGGGAAAAGGAGATTCCACCTTTGCAGTTGGCAAGCGCTCTCTAGGCCAAAAAGGGAGGGAGGATGGGGTCTGAAGCATCTCGACATCTTCAACAAAGCATTATTGGCATGTTCTTTTTGGAGAGCGATCTCTATCGATAACCTGTGGCACCGGATTATCAAAGACAAATATTTCGGTTAACAACCCCTTTCCATTTGGCTTCAGAAGTCACATCTTATTCAGAGTTGGGCATCTCCTTTCTGGAAGGGACTTGTGTCCTCCTCACAAGTGATCTTACATTGGCTCCGCTGGAGTCCGGGATCGGGACAAGATATTATTCTGGGCAGAGATAAACTCCTAGGCTTAGATGAGTTCTCGATACTGACCTTACAGCTCAGATCTCTTCTGAGGTCACGAAATATTTCTTCACTTGCACAACTAAAGAAAGAGAACAATGCCTTTCCTCTTCCTGATCGTTGGTGGCACAACAACGATTTGAACATAGGTGGTCCTGCAGCTTTGGAGCTAGACACCTTCACGGTTTCCTTAAAGAGCTCGGGCCTTTCCCTCACGAATGCTCAGGATACCCTCACCTGGAGAGGGGGCGATGGATCGAGGACTGTTGGAGCAAATAATGTATATGTTGCACTCTGTTTGGGTAGGGTGATCGAGGCTCAGCCTTTGTGGCTCCGTCATATTTGGTCTTGGCAGCTCCCCTTAAAAATCAAGTTATTTTTTTGGCTCGGTACTAATGATAAGCTCCTCACCTGGGAGAACCTCCTTAGAAGAGGAAGACAAGGGCCCGGGATTTGTGTCCTTTGTAGAAGTGGATCGGATAATATTCATCATCTGTTTGTACATTGTGCATTTACTCAACTCATCTGGAAGCACTTCCTGCAACACCTCTCCCTTCCTTTCTGCTAGACCGGTGATACATTTATTGCATGTTTTCACTCCTGGTTTTCTCTCCAAGTTGTGCTCCCTACCCTGGCAATTTTAATTAGCTGGCACATTTGGCTAGAGCGTAATAAGGTGCTCTTTGAGGATGCTTCCCCTTCTCCTTGGGCGGTCTGCCACAGAACTCAAGCCTCCTTCCTTTGGAAGCAGTCTTCAGACTTGATGCCTCCTCACAAAGGGGTGGACTTTTTCTTACCAACAGGCCACTCTATAGCTTTCTTTGATGGAGCAGTGTAGTCGACCGGTATGTGCTGTGGTGCTGGTGGCACTTTCAAATCTCACCCGGAGAGAACTACAAATTGGTCACTTTGTTGTGGTAGGGGTACGAATACAAAAGCCGAGCTTCTTGGCTTATGGATAACACTAATGTTGGCTTCCATTTGGTCCCTAGATCACCTACAGGTCATTGGCGACTCTAAGGTAATCATCGACTGGATTAATGGTTCGTGCTCTCTTCATTCCTCTCACGTAGAGGGCTGGAAATATAAAATCCTCCTGCTGGCTCGCTCTTTCACAGATATCCACTTCCGACATCTCCACAGAACCTTCAATTCTGAAGCGGATGCACTCTCTAAGAGAGCTCTCCGGCAAGTGGTGGGCAGATTGGCTATTTACCATTGTGACAGAGGATTAGAGAGTTCAACATCCTTCTACAATCTTTTTGAGGCATAATTCAAGATTGCTGCATCAGACTCACTCTATGTGCATCGATTTTCTCTTATGTTCCTTTCAGATGCTTGGCAATGGTGACTGTTTAGACTTTTGTTTGTGGCATCTTTCCTCGCAGGCGATTGAATGCTCTCGGTGTACCAGCCTGTGCATTGATTTTCACTCTGCTCCTTTCTGACGGTGTGGCACTCGTGTCAGTTGTGCCATTTGACGGTGGTATCTTTCCTCTCTGGTCAGACTTTTTCTTCTGGAGGCGCCGGGTGAGTCACTGTACATCCGAGGCTGTATGAAGGCGGTTGTTGCCTTTGGCTGAGACATTATGTTTCACATCTCGGTGCACTTGTTCGCAAGGTCTCGCCATATGTTTTTATACAACTTTCATGTGTTGGCTGTATGTTTATCGGCCTTTGACAGTCCATCCTTTGACTCGCAATTAATTTTGCGAGTTTATTTACTTGGACGGTACTGTATTGTCTTTTGTTATTCAGCCTTGTCTGGATACAGAGCAACTGTAAAAGATTTTATACCTTATATAAAATTAGGTAATTTCTCTTGGGAAAAAAGTAAGAGATCAATTGAAATAAATGACAGAGATCTTGCTCCCCATCCATATTGCCTTATTTATGACCAATGGGGAATAACAAATGGGTGTATTTACTCCATCCCTACTTTGTCACATCATTATACATTCAATTTGATCCCTTTGATTTAGTGTCTTAGGCATGCAAGCACATGGTTTGTATGATGGACTAATCGTTTCCATGCAATTGGGTATTAACATTCACTATGATAGATTGATTAGTCGGTTTGTTCTCCCCTCTTCATTTTCATTCTATTTAATGATTTTTTGGTCTCTAACTAAGTAACTAAGTGAGAACCATACAAAAAATCATTGGTAATTGTAGAATGCAATACGTATACCAAAGTTGTTCTACCTTGAAGTTGGGGAAACATGTGCTGGATACAAGAGACTCGGAAACTTGAAGACCTCCCCAAAACCCTAATATACATTAATGAATGGTTGTAGGTGTATGTATTCCACTGGAGGGAGTGAAGGTGCAGTCAAGCGGGAGGGACTGAAGAATATCTGTTATGCCGCCATTAATAAATGGTGGACGGTGGCATATGTATGTATTCCGCCATTAATAAATGGTGGACCGTGGCATATGTATCTATTCAACTAGAGGGAGTGAAGGTGCAGTCAAGTGGTCGGGACTGGAGAAAATATGGTGTGTCGCCATTAATAAACGGTGGCACATGTATGTATTCAACTGGTACAGTCAAAAGGGCGGGAATGAAGAATATATCTTGTGTGTCGGGTATCGTGTAGCAAGAATAGCGCGCCGTAAAGAGCGACACTCTTTAAGAAAAGACAGCTAGTGCTTCATGCATGCATTGGCGGTGCAGACAAGTAGATGGGACTAGGATTATCCGTTGCTTTGGGTGTCTTGTCGCAGTAAAATTATGAATAGCGCGCCACAAGGAGCGACATTCTTTAACAAAAGACAACTGGAGCTTCATGCATGCATTGGCGCGGAGAGTAATGGAGTAATCCACTATAATTTTGGTATTGTGTCATTTTAAAATTCATATATTGAAATGAAACCCTAAAATTGGATGTAATTTAAAATTTTGGAATTATAAATTAAATTATATTTGATTAATTATTTTATTAAATTAATTATTTGAATTATTATTATATTGTATAATAAAAAATTAAGAATATAAATTTCAGTTTATTATTATTATTATTATTATGGATTAAATTACACATAATTTTTTTTGGAAAAAAATGTCAAATCGCTATTTCGATACATTGTTTTAGGCATTATGTATGGTGTCGATGCCTAGATACTATGAATACCACATGATTCGTCTTCTAGTAATCTCGGTAGTCGATATTGTTTATGGGGTGTAACCACCCTTTTGGTCTTGGAATATGATGTAAAATTGTTTTGGATTGGCAAAGAGTTCATCTTCCTTGGATCTAAAGAAACAAGGTAATGACCCAAGACCTTCTTTACTTTTGTTTAAGAGTTAAAAGTCAAATATTTAGTATTTTTAGCATTATACTTTAGCTTCATTAAGATAATGGTAGGGTGGAGGAT
>ML788418.1:432552-450344 GCA_009831015.1 Picea engelmannii
GAATGTCTTTAAGAATAATTGTGTATGTTGAACTAGATAAAATTATGTCTTATATTATCAAGGTTGCGACATGTTAAAAGGAAGTTGTGTTCATCCCCAACCTCCTTTCTATCACAAAATTTACATATACACTCATCCCAAAATGTTTTTAGGTTAGCCCATCTACATGTTTCACTATGATAGTTATAAGCATGGGTTATAATCTTAACAATATTTATTTTGTAGTAATATTGTTTATTCTAGAAGCAACAACACATGCTCTATCACAATTTATAATTTTATTATAAATATCTAATCATGGGTTTAAGCTACATAGAAATATATCATGCTTGAATCAAGAGAATATGATAATAAGAATTGCATTGATTTTATAATAAGTAATAGAATTCTTTTAAATTTACTAAATTTTATTTTAGACCTTGACATAAATGTTGTAGGTAGCACCCATAGCAATCATTAATGTTATAATCAAATGAATTATTTCAACATTTTTTCCTTACATCTATATTAAGAGTTTAAGCTTTTTATTGATAGATATATTTAATTGCAATGTTTATCTTACAATACTCAAGGATACCACTCTAGTTTCTCTTGTTTATTTCAATACAATCTCAGTATCTTGAGGTGAAACAAAATAATTCATTGGTGGTTTGTATGGGGGAGACTTTCACTCTACCAATGCCTCGAATCTTGATCTTGGGTGGTTAAAAATAATAAATAAACCTTTCCTCAAAGAAACAAACATTATGAAAAAACTTGTCTTTTTTTTTTTTTTTATGCTGGCTCGCGTGACACGGGGTCGATGGGCTGAAAAAACTTGTCTTTAACTTATAAAGTCTTAAGACTAATGATGTAAAAATAATAACTTTTTTATTTGAAAATAATACATAAACCTTTTCTCAATATCAAACATTTTGAAGAAACTTATCTTTAACTTATAAATACAAGTGATACCACTAATAAGATTCAATTATATTTTTATCTTAATTTTAAGATAAGACTAAGCATGAAAACACTCATCAAATTTACACAATTAAAAAATTAAAAATATTTAAACATAATTAAGTTTAACTTGGTAAAATTGTTGCACTAATAATTAAATTTGGCTTGGTAAAATTGATGCAATAATAACTTCAAATTTGCAAATATAAATTCATATATTTAGAAATACTTAAAACATTATAATTTTGTATAAATTTAAATTATTGTTATTTATAAATTTCAAATATATTTGTGTTTTAAATTAAAGTATTTCATAATATTTTATATGCAATTTATATATAATAATATTTATACATACACATAAATACAAAGTAAGTTGAGAACATAATAATATTTATACATACACATAAATACAAAATAAATTGAGCACATAACAGAGTACTTTAATATTATATTTCATGATCAACTATTCTAAACCCTAACCGCAATTTTATTTTTTTATAAAGAATTATTTTATTTTATTTTATTGTTTTATACTAAACATTGTTTTTTTTTTTATTGTTTTATACTTAAGATTGATATTTTATTTTAATTTATTGTTTTAAAACACATGAAGTAAACTCATTTTAAATAAAGTTATAGTATAAGATTAATACTTAATATGAGGTGTTCTCTTATTGAGAATATAAGAGATTGTGAATAAATAAAGTTAGCAAACATATTACATATGTAAAATAGATTTTAGACATTAAAAAAACACACAACATAAAATTAATACTTGATATTTAGTTGGTTTTTTAAGATTAAATGAAAATGATTATTTAAACAAAGATAAAAATATTTAATATTTAAAACACATTATAATACTTAAAAGAAAAATAATAAACCCATTATATGTGTACAAAATAGATTCTATACATTTAAAAAATTAGAACTTAAGATTAATATCTAATAAGGAGTTGGTTTTTTTTGTTTGTTTGTTAATTTGTGAGAAACCTGTTGGCTACGCGATTAACCTGTGGCTTGAGAAACCGCGACTCAGGGGCATCTAAGCCATCAAAATCACTCGGGGATCGCACCCGGCCTGAGCCACACCAACCCTTAACATGGTTGGATTTTTTGTCCCCGCAGGTTTCGAACCGGTGACTTTAACATCACGGAGTGGCTTAACAACACACTCCGTCACCGACTGTCCTACACCTCGGGGACAATAAGGAGTTGGTTTTATATAGAAGAGATGGTGAAGATTAAATCAAAATGATTATTTAAAAAAGATATAAAATATGCAATACCTAAACACATCACAATACTTATTTGAACAAAGATAAAAATATTCAATACCTAAACACATCACAATATGTGAATAAAAATTAAATACATAAATAAAAATTAACAAACATATTAAGCATGCCAAATAGATTCCAAACCTTAAATATACAACACAAGTGCATCTATCAAATAATGCACATTTTTAATGTTTTAAAAATATAAAATGATTATTTAAAAAAGATATAAAAAATTCAATACCTAAACATATCATAATACTTATTTGAACAAAATAAAAATATTCAATACCTAAACACATCACAATATGTGAATAAAAATTAAATACCCGAATAAAAATTAACAAACATATTAAGCATGTCAAATAGATTCCAAACCTTGAATATACAACACTAGTGCATCTATCAAATAATGCACATTTTTAATGTTTTTCTCAACTTAATAGAAAAATAACCATTCACATAGTGATAACAACAATACATGAAGCAACGCTAACAAACACATTACATATGTAAAATAGATTATAGACATTAAAAAAAAACACAACATAAGATTAATACTCATAGGATGGTCTCTTAGATGGTGAATATTTTTTTTTTTTAAGTAAAAGTGGGACCTTTCATATTAAAGCTTCATCCAAAAAAGAGGATACATGACACATAGGAGCGAGGTGTCCTGCCTGTGAAGGAAACAAGGACACCTGGCTATCTCACTGTAACATGTCCAAAAATTATGGAGAACATAGAGCCACCCTGCCCGTAGGAAACCAGGGGGTATATTCTTGACTAATAGTAGTTTGATAATGTAGTTTCTAAGGCTATCCAGACTAACACCTAGAGGACTACTGTCCTGAGAAAATACAACAGCAAACATAAAGAAAAGCATGCAGACTCTAAGACCTGTTAACCTGGGCTCGCCTTGTCGTCCTTCGCTTCTGCTGCACAAACTGGTATGGAAAATGGCTCTGCACAGGTAGGACATAGTCATTTGGGCGAGTCGTTGGAATAAGCTGCATACAGCATATCCAGGCGCTGGCTTGCGCAAACCGCTCGGAAGATTTGGTCTTCAACCAGACTTCTCACTTCAAATATAAGTTGCAACTGCTCCGAGAGAAAAAGAGGTGGCGAGGGCGACCTCGACTGCTTGTCATCACATCCCAGACATTCTGCGTCCTTGGCTGCACCAACATCCATCCACTGCTCCTCTTCTATGATGCAAGGTTCTGTGTCGGGGTCCGAGGAGGCTTTAGCGCAGGAGTCGGAAGAGGTTCTCCCACGGGGAGTAATTCCAGAGATCAAGACACGGGTGTGGGGGTCCCAATCATCAGGGAAGGTGACCATTTTCTTGTCCGAAAAATCCGGTGGGAGCTGAATGCTCGAATCCTCTTCCACGATTGTGCCAGGAGGTGAACCTGCTGCCAGAATTGCCTATCGTCGTCGCTGCGTGGCTAGAGTCACTGCGCTTTGGAATTCTCGGTGTCGTTTCTGTCTGGAGGCGACTGCATACCAGCCAACCCCTCTGCGTGGTCGCCCCCTCAAGCGCGTCATGGCTGAAACGAAGGTTAGAGCCAAGTCGTTGCGAGCTGGATGGTAGCCTCACTGCGCAGAAGACTGTTCGAACACAATGGAGACCTCGAGAAGGTTGATGGGAAAATGAACCACAATAAACACCATTAAAGCCACGAGCTTAATGCTCTGGCTAGCCAGACCGATGGCGCTCGTGCTGAGTTGCATCAGGTTACGGAGATGGATGGAGCTGACACTCAAATTGAATCGCAGAGTGTGTGGGGAGGATCGGTATTAAAGCCCCCCCGCCTCCCCTCGTCACCTCCCGTTTCCACCTCCTCTCGCCATCCTCGACGCGTGTCACCCCATCCGGGGTAGGGAAATCTTTGCTGGCCAATAGCTTACAGCGATGGTAGAGATCGAAGGGCTCTGTGCTTCTAGTGTCCCAGGTTATGTGCTCCCTTTCCCTGTAAACGCCCTCATTGGCGAGGAGATCGGCGACTGTGTTTGCCTTCCTTTTAATGTGTGAGGTGATGACACTGATGTTATACCTAAGTAAATGTTGGAAGTCTTCTAACAGTCCTGCCAGACGCCAACTGGGAGAGATTTTGTGTGGGTGTCCCCCATGTAGGATTTTTGTGATGAGCTGGATGACTATTTGGGAATCCCCTTCCAGGATGATGTTGTGACTGGTAAGGGAAAGATCTTGTTGGAGACCCTGCAGGAGGCCTGTGAGTTCTGCTACATTGTTGGTGGTTTCTCCCAAATATCCTGTAATCAGAGTTAAGATTTCCCCAGTAGAGTTCCTGATGATCGCTCCATAGCCAGTCGGTCCGGGGTTTCCTTTTGAAGCTCCATCGAAGTTGATTTTTATGAATCCAGCTGGAGGGGGGGGTCCAAAGGGAGGGACTAGAGAAGTGGCTCTTAGGAGGTCGAGAAATCCCCGAGTCTTTGAGGCTGAGTGTCCAACTTTGGAAGATGTGTGCTTCCTCTCGGTTACACTCTTTGTCCCGAGGTTGCCAATTCTTGCTCTGAATTGTTTCTCTGATGAGTTTGGCGACTGATTTCCAAGTTGCCTCTGCTGGGGAATACTTGGAGTGAAAGATGCGTTTGTTCCTCTCCTTCCATATCTGCCAAAGAATGAAGCCGGGTAGTAGGAGCCAGATTTGATTCAGAATGGGGTTGTTGTAAGCGATTGAATCCCAGTTTTCTATGGTATCTTTGATGCTGCCACAATTTTGGTTGGATCGGCGCATGATTTGTTCTCCCTGATCCCAGATTACTTGGCTGTAGCTGCATCCGTTAAAGAGGTGCTCTTTGGTTTCCTCTTGGGATTGGCAGAGTGTGCACATAGATGGTCTAGTGAATCCTCTTTTCCTGAGGTTGTCCCATGTTAAGATTCTGTTGTGAATGATTAACCAGAGGAAGGTATATACCTTGGGCCATAATTCTTTGCGCCATATTTTTCTCCAGATGTTGTCCCCTTGCTGATTGTTTTGATTGCAGTGTATGCCATAGGCCTCTTTTACCGAGAAGTTGCCTGAAGCTGAGTGTCCCCATCTGAGTATGTCGAGCCCCTCTCTCCGGGGAATTTTCCTGCGTCCAGCCTCTTGCTGCCAGGCAGTTAGGTTTATTTCAGGGGGAATGCCTAGCTCATGATTGGAGGTTTTCCATTGTCGCCAGGTGTGTTCTGTGTCCATGGATTTCCAAAGGTCACGTACCTTTAGTGTGGGGAACTAGTTGAGGGCCAAGTGGAGGGGTGCGAGTTCTTCTGAGTCCTGTAAAGGCTTAAGTTGTTGCCATGAATCTTGCGAGAACCTTGCACTATCTCCATTGCGTATTTCCCAAAAGGCGTGTTTCTGTATCATGTCCCTATTTTGCCAAGCTGTGTTCCAGATGTTCGATCCCTGAATTTTGATGTTGTGTCTGATTAGCTGCTCCGGTTGCATTGTAGGGGAATATTTGCTCTTCCAGATTTGAGCCCATAAGGCATCTGGTGTTTTCAGCCACCTCCACCATATCTTGGCTCCCATTATCTGGTTGAGCTTTTCGGGGTCCTGTAGTCCTAGGCCTCCTCTGCCTTTTGGTGTGCATACCTTTTCCCAGCCTACCAGGGCCCATTTCTTCTTGGCTTGCACTCCTTTCCAGAGGAAATTCCGTTGGATGTTTCTGATTGATTTGATGATGTGTTTGGGGGCAGCAAGCGCCATGAAGAGGTAGGTGGGAAGGGTTTGGAGGACCAACTTTAGCAGGACAAGTCTGGCTACAAGGTTTAGAGGTCTGAAAGTCCAGTTGGATAATCTGTTGGAGATGGAGATAAGGAGGCTATCCCAGGAAGTGGTTTTAGCGGGTGCTCCAGTGAGGGGAATACCCAGGTAATTGGATGGAAGGGAGCTCCTGGGGATTCCCAAGATTATGGAAATATGAAATTGGATTGTCGTGGGGGTATTGAAAAAGAAGAGCTTGGACTTTTGTAGATTCAGAGTCATGCCCAAGGCTTCAGTGAAATATGAGAGGATGGAATTGAGTTTAAGGGCTTCCCGAGCGGTAGGGGAGTTCATTAGAAGGTTTTCGTCAACGAATTGGCTGTGTGAAGGGGCAGGTCTTATGTTGTGCAGGGGTAGGCCTTGGAGGGTGCCTTCCAGAACTATTGATTTAATATAGTGGATCACCTTGTCTAATGCCTCGGGAGGCTGAGAAGGGGCATGAAGGGACTCCATTGACAAGGATTGAGAAGAACGCTGAAGAGGTGAGGTTCAGAATCCAGTGAACCCAAGCATGATCAAAACCAAAGGATTTTAGAATAGCACGGAGGTACTGTCAATTGGCCCTATCAAAAGCCTTTGAGAGATCGAGTTTAATCAACATAGCTAGTGTTTTTGTTGTCTTGAAAGAGCTGACCACCTCATTAGCCAGTATGATGCTGTCCATTATCTTCCTACCTTCTACGTATCCAGCTTGTTCCTTAGAGATAATAAAAGGAAGAATTGGCTTGAGTCGATTTGCAATGACCTTGTTAATAATCTTGTAGATGACATTGCATAGAGCGATGGGTCTAAACTGTTTGGGGTTCGTAACTCTTTCCTCCTTTGGGATGAGGGCGAGAAAGGTGGCATTGAAAGCTTGGATCACTTGTCCTGACGATCTGGATTCTTCCACTACCTCCCATACGTCCTCGCCTATAATGTCCCAGAAGTGGTGGAAGAAATCTGTAGTGAAGCCATCGGGGCCTGGGGCTTTACCTGGGGGCATGTCTTTTACTGCTTTGTCCACTTCCTCCTTGGAGATTGGTTGATTGAGGGCTGCATTTTGTTCTGGCGTGATTAGCTTTGGAATGTGGTTGGTGACTCGGGATATTGCTGCCGCCCTATCCTCGTTATTTTCCGTGAGGAGGGTTTGGTAGTATCTGTGGAGTGCTTCTTCAATGCGCTCATGGTCCCTGATTAGTTGGCCTTGATCGTCCTCCAAATGTGTTATTCTGTTGATGTGTCTTCGGTGTATCATGGTTCTGTGGAAGAATTTGGTGTTCTTTTCCCCTTCCTTGAGCCACTGAACTCTAGATTTCTGTCTCCAGAGTATCTCCTCTTGCCTCCTACGTTGTTCAAGTTGCACCTGTAATTTCTCTTCTTCCTACATGAGTTCGGTGGTGCGGGTTCCTGATATGAATATCTGTTGTATTTTGGCTAGCCTGAGTTCTGCATCTCTGATGGCTTGTTGGATATTTCCGAAGGTGTTTTTGTTCCAGTGTTTGAGCTTTTGCTTAAAAATTTTAAGTCTTTTAATGAAACCGATACATCTTCGTGCCCTCGTCTATCTCTGATTGATTCCACTAGATTTGTGCTAGTTGATGGAAGTCTGGATGTGTTAGCCAGAATTTTTCAAACCTAAAGGGTTTGAATTTTGGTGTCGCTTCTATGGCAATTTGGAGGGCTATCGGCCAGTGGTCCGAGCCTGTTCTGGGAAGAATTAGGCTTTCTATGCAAAGATCTCTCTCAATCAAATGTTCTGTTACAAGAAAGTGATCAAGTCTACAGGCTATATGTTGGCTGCCAGATCTGCGATTAGACCAGGTGAAAGTGCCATTACTATTCTCTATGTCTACTAATTTTAGTTGTTCAGGGAAGGATTTGAACTTACCATTGTCTTGCTCGAGTCACTTGTTGCCTCCCGATTTTTCCTCCATTGACATTATCATATTGAAGTCGCCTCCTAGGATCTAGTTGGGCGTATTCACCAGAGCTTTGACTTGGACCATCTTTTCCAAAAATTTATGCTTTTCCTGTTGTCCTTGTGGACCATAGACGTTAGTGATGGCCCCCTCCTCACTTGATCCTATTATTGCAAAATGTGCTGACAGGGTGCCTGCCGTGGAGAAGGGTCCACTAAGAGTCATGTGGTTGGGGCCCCATAAAATTGCTAGGCTACCCGCTGGTCCCACAGAATCCATATAAAAAGACTAGCAACCATTCCATATTCTTTTAATTATGTTCTCAACTTCCGAGCCGACGCATTTAGTCTCCTGTAACATTAGAATATCTGGGGTTTCCTCTTTGATGCAGTCTCTGAGGATCCTTTGCTTAGATCTTCCGTTGAGCCCTCTGATGTTCCAGGAGATGACCTTCATCATTAAGAGGAGGGGTGTAGGTGGAGGTATCCCTCCGAGAGCTTCTGTATCTGCCCTGATTTGATCATTAGGTTCCTAGCTTCTTTGATCAGCTGATGAACTGGTTTCTTGCCTCGTCTTTTGCCTTCTCTTAGGGTTTTTTTGGAGCTGGAACTCGACTCTGTGGCTATGCCTAGTCGTGATGTGGAGCCCGCCGTTGAATCGAGGAAGATCTTGTGAACCTTGTGAAGTTGTTCTTCCGGGAGACCCTGCAGGTACCTCTGGTCTAGGGCCTCCTCCAGTTTCTCCAGATCTATACCGGCTAGGTCCTGGCATTCATGTGCATATGAATATCGCCATCTGCATCCTCTGCATCCTCTGTGTTGGTTTCTTTGGGTGGATCTGGAGGTGGGGTGGTAGTACTCGTGTCTTTTCCTGCCTGTACACCGGCGTGGGGATCCTGGATTTCATCTTCTTCCGGGAGCTGGCTTAGAATATCGTAGAAATTCTTGGTTTGGCTCTTAGGTTTTGGATCGGCTATCTGTCTTCGAATGGGATTTTTCTTCCTTGCTTGAATCACGGTGAAGCCATCTTTCTGCAGATTCGGGTTGGGTTTGGGCACTGGCTGGTTCAAAGGGCAGTCCTGAAACAGATGGCCATGTTCGTGGCATTTTCTGCATATGAACGGGATGTGCTTGTAATCAAGGGTTTGGGCCCAGTCTTCATCCTGGTATTCCAGTATTACAGTTCCTGGTAGGGCCTTGGCTATGTTCATGTAAACACAGATACGAGCATATGAGGTGTATTTTCTCTGCTTTGTAGCTTCAAAGGCTTTCACATACTGACCAATGGTGTTACCTATTCCCATTAGGATCTCTTCTAGCCAGAAATCTTGTGGGAGGGAGTAGAGGCGGATCGAGACAGGTGCCATTATGAATTCCTCCTTGTCTGGGCTAAAGCGCTGTGTCCAGTACCTTAGGAAAAGCCCTGCTGAGTTGAAGAAATAAGGGTCATTTTCAAAGATGCGGTCCTTGTCCTCTAGATTATAGAGTATAATGGTGAAGAAGCCTTTTGAGATGAGCTGGACGTCGTAGTCACCTTTGGGGTTCCACCAATGTTTTATCCATTTTTGCAGATCCCTTTTCGATGGCCAGAGTCCTAGAAATTTGCCAATGAGGGCATGTTCTTGCATAAACTGTGTGTGTTCACCCACTCTGGCAGAGCTTATGTGATATCGGGGTGCCTTTTCCATCTGTGAGATGCATTTCCCAGTTTCCCAGCTGCGAGGTGGTTTGGGATTGGAAGTGTTAGCTTTCGTCTCCATTTCCTGTTGCAGGCCTTGTTCTTTGGCAAGCAGCTACTCTCGGATTTGCGGCGGCGGCTCAAATGCGGGTCGTCTTTCCCTGGTTCCAGATTATCATTGGCTGCCACATTACTGTATGAGGGGGGTTTCCCCCCCTCCTCCGCGCTCATGGCTGCGGTTCAGCGCCAAAGTGGGTTTACAGTGAAGCGGTGGAATTTTGTGGCCTGAGAAGATGCTGTAGCGATCGGTCTGTGGCTCGCATGGGCCGCGTGCTAGGGTTTCCTCAAGAATCAAAAAAATAAACATAAGCTCTTAGATGGTGAATATTAAACCAAAATGATTATTTAAAAAAAAAAAAAAAAAAAACATTCAATACCTAAACACATCATAATACCTGAATAAAAGTTAACAAACATATTAAGCCTGTAAAATAGATTCCAAAACTTAAAATAGACACAACACAAGTGCATCTATCAAATAAATCACATTTTTCATATTTTTCTCAACTTAACAGAGAAATAACCATAACCATAACCATAAAAATATTTAATGCCTCAAACACATCATAATAGTGGAAGCAAAGTTAACAAACATTTGTCTTCTTACAAAAGAGGTTGTAAAGATTAAACCAAAATGATTATTTAAAAAAGAAAAAAATATTAAATATCTAAACACAATACGAATAAAAATTAACAAACATATTCTCCAGGTAAAATAGATTCAGCTTAAAACAAACACAACAAATTGCATCTATCAAATAATGCACATTTTACATGTTTTTCTGCACTTACTCAACTAAAAAAACCATAACCCTCTTATGGTATTTTTTAGTGTTAAAAAAATGAGTCTGTCAGCCACATATTAGTCTCCCAATGAACTATATAGCTAAATCTAAACCATATTTAGATACTCCATTAAAAACCTTCAAATTCTACCACACAAACATATTACGTGTGTAAAATAGATTCTAGACCTTAAAAAAACACAATGGTTTCTTACAGAAGAGATGGTAAAGATTAAACCAAAATGATGATTTAAAAAAGACAAAAATATTCAATACTTAAACACATCACAATACCAGAATAAAAATTAACAAATATATTCAACATATAAAATAGATTTTAGACCTTTAAACAAACACAACACAAGTGTATCTATCAAATAATGTACATTTTTCATGTTTTCCTCTACTTAATAGAGAAATAACCATCCACATATTGATAACAACAATCTAGATAAAATTAAAATAGAGAAAACAAAAAATAAAAGAAATCCCATGCAACTTTACTCAAGTAAAAAACCCATTATGCTATTTGCAATTACTCAATTCAAAAACTCATAATGCTCTTTGCTTTTTTCTTTATAAAAATGGATTTTGGTATTTTTCAGTGTTAAAAAAAATGATTATGTAATCACCTCAACCACATATTAGTCTTCCAATAAGCTATATAGCTAAATCTAAACCATATTTACATACTATATAAAAAAAACCTCAAATTTAAACCCTTATTTAGAATTCTCAGCTAATTTTAGTTATATATAATTTCATAATAGAAAAATTGGAAACATGTAAAAACAAAATTATCTGTATGGATTTATGCCTTAGTTACTTGACTTGAGCTTCAATTTCCTACTTCTCACCTATGTGAACTCTCAAATTACAATAGGTTTGGTCACAACCTCTAAAAGAAAGGTTCTCCCCTTAAAACCCCCAAAATGCATGGACTTGCCTCTCAACTTCTTTTTGATTGAAATCTCTAAACAATACAATACCACTTCGGGATCAGTATTGTTTCATTAGAATTTTTGGTAGCATTTCACTATCTCCCTTTTCTTCCTCACCCTTCCATGGTTTTCCCTTCTATTTATAAAACTTTTCCTAATTGACACCTCACCCTTTCATGCAAATTCCTAGTTGATACCTCACCTTCTCATGCAAAAACCTATTTTTTTAATTTTTTTTTTAAATAAAATACTCAATTTTGCATAGGCTACCTCGTGCTCCTCCCATTTCCCCTAATTATTTTATTTAATTGATTTCATAATTTATTATTTATATATTTAATAAAGAGATAACATTTTTTCCCTAAATATCCAAGTTAAATCCAATTGAAAAAATTGTAAATACTTATATGAGATTATTACCCTAATTATTTTATTTAATTGATTTCATAATTTATTATGTATATATTTAATAAAGAGATAAAAAAAAATTGTGCCCTAAGTATCCAAGTTAAATCCAATTAAAAAAGTTGCAGATACTTATGAGATTACTAGGTTTTTAAGTTGTAGATACATATATGTACTTAACCAAGTGATATAGATGGCAACGATTTTCATTTTCATTTTCCGCTTAAAATTATACTTGTAAAATGGTTTCCATAAATGTATTTTTATGAAATGTATTTTTATGAAAAATATATTCATGATAATGGAAATTTATAAAATTAGAAATCCTTAAATATGGGTGGACAATTTTTGAGTATATATATAATTTATTTTTAGATAATGGAAAATGATAAAATATATATAGACAATTCAATTAGTATTATAAATTATTTATGGAAATTTTGTATGACTATATAAAAATGTAATTTTTTAAGATTGAAATGTTATCTATTAAATATAATGTGTGTTTATAATAATGTAATATTTTGTACATATATAAGAATGTAAGAAAAAGTATATAAGTAGAAAAAAACTTTTACTATTTTATAAATAATGTTAGAATACACAAATATATATGAACTTAACTACTAATGTAAAAATAAGCTATGAGATTTAATTGAGTGCGTAAGACTCCATAGTGGTGCAGGATATGGAAACTAAAACTTATAAAAAAAAATACTAACATCTGAATTTTAAAAATATATTATATACTAAAATAAAACAAAAAAAACCATAATATTTATTTTCAAATTATAAATTTGGAACATGTAATTAATATATATATATATATATATATATATATATATATATATATATATATATATATATATATATATATATAATAAACATATTGACATATTTAAACATATCTTTAAAACTAAGACACATTGATTAGTATATTAATATGAACCCTGAGTATCCGATACTTTATATGAGTATGAAGCATGAGATTCTTTGAAAAAAACCTAAAATATAAGAAACTAGAACTACTAACAACTAAATTTTCAACTACTAACAATTAGATTTTCATTTTTATAAACTGTTTTTTTTTTTCTTATTAAAATAAACTTATTTCCATTATGTAAATCTACTAGGATGCACATATATACAATTTCAAAAATGAATCCTTTTACCATGTTTCACCATATTAATTTATGAAAAACATATTTAAATAATAAATATGGTTAACTTATGTAATTAAGATTTTCATAGTCTTAATTACAATGTGTAAATTTTTTGGTTAAATATAAATCTACAATCAGTTCTTTTTTATTCTTAATTAGGAAATATGGATCTCATATTATCCCGAGACCATCCCTGAGTAAGATACATAAATACAAAAAAATAGTATAGCTCCTTGTTTATGCCTCACACATATTTGAGTATGTCCTCTATCTTTAATTATTACTTGTACACATATTTAGGCCACATGGTTCCTTAATTAAGTCATTCTTATGAATAGTTTGGATCTAAATATATAATTAATCACATTCAAACCCATAACATGCCCTAAGGATCCGTATTTATGCCCTAAATCACAGAGGAAAAACCCCAATATTATATTCCTAAAACCCGAGGCCATCGATCTTGATAGATTATGATCAAAGTTATTGCGGGCCCGATCCAACTAACTTATTCACCAATTTTAACTACCTTGTGTCACCCGCCTAATTGGAACACATGTCGGCTTCATGTGACCTGCCACATGGCGCTCTATGTTTCATTCTCCTCGCTTCCGAAATACGCAGTCTACTGACGTGTGTCTTCCGTCGATCGATGACTATAAATTACTTTGTCTCTTTCGGCTTCGGGATTTTCAACCACTCGACAGTCTCTTTCTCTCGGATTTCTTTCACTCGAAGTTGACAATATGTCGATGTGTCTCCCAGAGATCGACAGCTACAAATCACTTCGAATCTTTGGGCTTCGGGAGTTTCAACCTCTCCACACTTGTTTTCTCCTGAAGTGATTTCACCGGAAGTCCACATATTTCCGCCATGTATCCTCTCTCTCATATTGATGGCATAGATGGAATCCGTTACTACATGGATTTCCAAAGGAACTCACGGCTAACCACCTCGCAACTTTCCCAGAGATGATGGTTCGGGGTGACTCTGTTTCCTCCTGAATAAATCCTAGTCGTTAACTCGTTAAACCTTGAAAGTTTCTCGCCCTTTGAATATTTCTTCCTGCTATCTCTCCTAAGCTTCGTTTCTCGAACCCCTTTCTCCTTAGAGGGTTTCTTCGACACTTAGTCGACTTTCGGATCTGTGCACTCCTTCCAACAGATATTTGCATCCCTTCACGAGAAAACTCAAGCTATTTCTCCCAAGATTTTTTAGGAAAAGACTCTATCGACGCACTCCTTGCACCCAGGAACACTCTGAACCTCAAATTTTGTCCCTTTCGACAACAATTCACTCTTAAATTTTTTTCTCGCTAACCACTAACATGACCCGTCCAGGCTTAGTGTCAAAACCGTGGTTGTGATACCAATTTGTAATGTCCCTGACCATCAACCCCTGCTAGGTAATTCTACCAACCTTAACATTTCATTTACTGCTCTGATACCATTCTCGTGACATTCTCGGCCTTAAACAATAGGCTGGGCCATGCCACTAAGTAACTTTGCAGAGATAATCACATACAAAACTTAACCGAAAGATAGAGATAACATCTTGTATTCTGAAATATAAATATATATCTATCTAATGCAATTAAACAAATGTCAATACTCTACTCATACACATGTTCATGAAGAAGCAACATTAACACATACATGCAACATATATATATCCAGGCATTACTCATTAATTATAATGCAAATACAAATACACAACATACAACGAACAAAGAATTGGTACTTGTATTTTAATAGATGACCATTAATTGTGTTCAGACATTCCACGAACCTCCCAGACTTAGATCATGTTTCTCATCATGCTCAGCAGTGGGTCACCCCTGAGCTCAGACTAAACTCCACCGGGAAAGGGAATTCTATGATTGGCAAGGAAAACAAGGAAGTTGAATAGAACAACATGAAGGATCTTTTATCCCATGAGGCACTTACGCCCACAACCCATAGACCCTCATTCCCCACAAACCTGCTCCACCCAGGAGGGTACACCTTCACTAATACAATTCCATCAACTACTACACCTCCCTTACCCTGGGCTTCAGCAACAGGTTAGATCATAAGTCTCAGAGTATTGTGGCTACTATGGGACTCCCTTCCAAGAGAAATTCTCAGCAAACTCTCTCACCTGGGAGAGTTGCTCATAGGCTTCACAACCTATTTCTTCAATTCAACTCCTAAGCAATACAAAAACAAGATTCATCTAAGACATGGGTGACAACAGCAACAAAAAATGGGTATGGACATTGAAATTGGCAAGAACCAAATGCCAAGACACAACAAGGCTCAGGGAATACAAATGCGTCGGGATTCACAGGGAAAACACATAGGGTGATGTCCAGTAACTCCAGGTTAGAATTGCATGTGCATCGGTGGGAAGTGTCCCTCTCTTCCAAGGTGCCTAACCTCGTGAGAGTACATACATAATCGTGAAGGATACGCGACAGTCACGAGAATCATGAGACCAGTCAGTGAGTCCCAACCCCCAACGAGCTGAATTTCCCACTTAAAACTGCATGCGCTTAGGTTGACACATGCCTCCCTAAAGCTCCATGAGCTCCACTTAACACTCGTCCCCCTTTCCTCTAGGAACTTAGGACAACATGGTTATATCAAACCTTAGCTTCTAGGAAATAATAATATAATATTATTCCTTTAGAGGTAAGTCCTCTAGCGTAGACCCTATTCCTAGACACTTAGCCCCTTCCCCACCTAGTGGATCTTAGTCCCCCATAAATCTTTCTTCGTGGAGGGTCTACACGCAACAGTGTAATTTTATTAATGATATGATTGTATTTGCATATACAAAATCAGGCTCATTGGCCTTAGCATCTACCACCCTATAAACATAATTACAATTCCACAAGGGCTCGGACTTGGAGTGTTACATCCTACACTTAGGGTTTAGTTAAGCCTTGGAGAGTGGAGTGGAATTGATAGTTATGTATCAAGACTTTAAATTATTAAGAGTTGGGAAGGTGGAAACCATCACCATCATTAGCCACTTGGTTTTATAATCAAACTAATGTGATAATGGGAATCCTTCTTGAAACTAAAAATATCCAAGACAACACAAAAGATAGCCTCATGGATACAATGTTGGAAGGAAGTCCCTTAGTCAAAATCCACTTAAAGTTAATCATATGTATGCTATGACAAATGTTGGAGCCATTGGATCCCTTCTCATTAAGTGAAGCATGGATTTGAAGAACAATGGAGGAAACACTCTAACTAAATATTTATTCCATGATTGTGAAGTATAATATTTATTCTATGATTGTGAAGTATAGTGTAGATGGGAAAACATTAATCACAATGCAGTCTTTAAAAACACCTTTGAAAATGTAGTTGTTAAAGTTGTTAAAGTCCATTTTAACAAAGATACCTCTATAGACTATATAGTGGTTAATATTTTGTGTGAATGTACTTGGGTTAATGTATATATATGCATTAGATGAAAACTATTTGTGTTATTATGAAAGATCAATTCAAATAAATGAGGGAGATCTTGCTCCCCATTAATGTTGCCTTAATTCATGATAAATCGGCGTATTTACTCCATCCCGACTTTGTCACATCATTAAGCATTCAATTTGATCCCTTTGGATCCACTGATTTAGTGTCTTAGGCATACAAGCACATGGGTTGTATGATGGACTAACGGTTTCCATGCAATTGGGTATTCAACATTCACTATGATAGGTTGATTAGTCGGTTTGTTCTCCCCTCTTCGTTTTCATTCTATTTAATTATTTTTTTGGTCTCTAATTAAGTGAGAACCATACAAAGAATCATTGGTAATTGAAAAATGATATTTGCATTCTGTAATGAAGTATTTAGAATTTAAGACATCCATTTCTTCCTTCTGGTAGATGTTGCTAAGAGTAACTTGAAGACCTCCCCAAAACCCTAATCCCTAATATACATTATGAGGACTCGGGAAGAAACAAAATTCATAGAGCAGGTTTCTACTGCTGGTTCAGGCCTAAGGCCATAATTTAGTCTTTTATTATGTTCTATAAATTTTTATGTTTTCTTGGGTCAACATGTCAAGCGATACACCTGATATTTGTGTGAATATTTCAAAATAATGTTTCTGTGCTGCTCTCACACAACTGCTCGAGAGTATTCAGTTTTAAGAGGCAATAACAAACACTCGGTTAATGAATGCGGCTGAAAGCTCTTTAATAAATGGTGGCAGATGTATGTAGTCCACTGGAGGGAGTGAAGGTGCAGTCAAGAGGGCGGGAATGAAGAATATATCTTATGCCGCCATTGATAAATGGTGGACCGTGGCATATGTATGTATTCAACTGGAGGGAGTGAAGGTGCAGTCAAGTGGTCGGGACTGAAGCAAATATGTTGTGTCGCCATTAATAAATGGTGGCAGATGTATGTATTCAACTGGAGGGAGTGAAGGTGCAGTCAAGAGGGTGGGAATGAAGAATATATCTTGTGTCGGGTGTCGTGTCGCAAGAATAGCTGGAGGGAGTGAAGGTACAGTCAAGAGGGCGGGAATGAAGAATATATGTTGTGTGGGGTGTCATGTCACAAGAATAGCGCGCCGTAAAGAGCGACATTCGTGTGCATGCATTGGCGGTGCCAAAAGGAGCGACATTCTTTGGGACTAAGAATAACGCGCCACAAGGAGCGACATTCGCAGTAAAAATATGAATAGCGCGCCACAAGGAGCGACATTTAATAAAACACAACTGGTGTTTCATGCATGCATTGGCGGGCAGAGTCGTGGAGTTATCCACTATAATTTTGGTATTCTGTGTTAAACGCTTCATTTTTAAATTCATATATTGAAATGAAACCCTAAAAACGGATGTAATTTAAAATTTTGGA
>ML788418.1:454770-465914 GCA_009831015.1 Picea engelmannii
AAGATGGGAGATGTAGGGTATCAAGTGGTCTTTTATGGAATCCACTATGATACTCATGGCATTGATGTCAATGTCTTTGAACTTCTCCATAGCTGCAACGTTCTGCGGTTCCTTCTCTTCTCCTTCTTTAAACTCTGGCTTCATGATCTTTCCTTTCACAATATCCAACACTTTATTCTTAGCAAGGATGAGGTCAATCCTTGTCTTTCATGATCTGAAGTTAGAGACTCCATCTAGCTTGTTCTCAGACTTCATAGAGCTCATCATGGCTTGGTTGACTTCGTCAAACCCTATATTTGACCATAAATCCAAACTTCACGTGTTGGCCTTCTGAGAGTACTAGAAGATGCGCTGGGCTAGGGCGCACAGATCTATCTGGAGATTAGGTCAATATCATCACTTAAGGTTCTTCAACAAGAGGTTTAGGGTTTCTACAACTGCTTGTGCTAGTAACCCTAGCTGCAGTGCTTCTAGAAATTGCTCCTGCTAGTAACCCTAGCGACAGTTCCTCAACAACCTCAATATCTAGCGGCTATGTTTCCTTCCAGTGTTTTAGGCTGACTGAAGGGGTGTGGGCCCATAACCTATTAGAATATAGAAGATGGTGTGCTCATTTTACCCTTGATGATACCCTCGTCACCCAACCACAGGCCGAAGCCTCCCTCCGAGCACCTTAACCTTGACCGAGAATTCCTCCGGAAGCAAACCCTAGGCTAGATAGCCAAACAAAGAGTAGCGCATCAATCCCCAAGGATAGCACATCACAAAAGAATGATCAGATGTTCCAAACCCTAGCCAAGAGATATCCAAGACAATACTGAAACTTGTTGTTGTTGCAGCTGCACCTGCAACCCTCCTCCAAACCTACGCACCAGACTGCAACTGCAGTGCGCACCAACTCGGAAACTGCAATTATGAGATGTTGTCAAATGAGAACTGGCACCCTGTATTTATAGTAATCCTGCCAGTTTGTTGGGGCTGACTTCTCCTTCTGGGTATGTGTCTGTTCAATATATTATTATTAATTCTGGCCAACTTCTTCTCTTGGAGGCTAATAACCTAATATAAATTTTCTTCTTGAGCCGACAAGGCTTCTAGGGTTATTAGCCAACTCATTGTGGCTTCTCTTTCTTTCCAGAGTCTTCTATTCTTGTCAGGTTCACACATGGGGGTAAATACCTCCCGCAGCTACCATAATATTAACAACAAGCGACTAGCATAAAATCCTATAGCTTGGAGGACATCATGGATATGATCTATCCTAATGGTAGGAAGCACTTTCCTTTAATGTGAATACATAATATTGAATTCGACAATGACAATGACTTCCTTTCACACGAATACATTATATTGAAATTAACTGCTAGGGAAACAAAGAGAGTGAAGTTAATAAGGACAAAAAATGATACAATGATGATGAGGAGGTCAATATTGGTGATATTTTTAGTATTTGTAATACCCTTAAGAAATGCTTCATAAAAGGGTTGTAACCTTCTATACCTTTGTTAATAGTTAAGCAGGTTGCAACCTTCTATACCTTTGTTAATAGTTAAACTTTTAGTATTTTCAGCATCATACTACACTCACTCTAGCCTCATTCATGAATATAATGGTAGGAAACATCTTTATTTAACGTGAATTCATAACATTGAAATTAGTAGTGGTGATGATGGGAAGAATGACATTGGTGAGGACAATGAGTAAGAGGATGATGATGGTGAAAATGATAAAGATGATGATGAAAATGGAGGATGGTAATGATGACGATGAATATGAAGAGAATGATGATGGAGACGATGATGAACAAAATGATATGACCAACTTTGGTCTATAATATCTTAAGAAAAATGAAAAATAATTAATTTAAAAGTAAATACAAATACTTTGAATTCATTATAGTTTTTGTAATGCTAGAAGGTTTTTAAGAGTAATTATGTATCTTGAACTAGGTAAAATTATGTCTTATATTATCAAGGTTACGACATGTTAAAAGGAGGTTGTGTTCATCCTCAACCTCCTTTTGTATCACAAATTTTAAAAACACACTCATCCCAAAATGTTTTTAGGTTAGTCCAACTACATGTTTCATTATGATAGTTATAAGCATGGGCTATAATATTAACAATTTTTTTTTTTAAATATAAAATGGAGAAATAGGTTTGATAAAGTTGAACTTGTAGTAACCATGTTTATTCTAGAAGCAATAACACTTTCTTTATCACAATTTATGATTATATAATTTTTTTGTAAATAAAAAAGATTATATTACCTTAAAAAGTAGTCATAGAAATACATGGTTCAAAATCTACCACATGTTCTTCCACATGCATGGAAACTAGAACAAGTGGCTTGTAAAACGAATAGAGATGGTGGTAGACTAGAACCAAAGTCTAACTGGTGAAAAATATAATTGTAAATGTATCCTATCTAGACTTGATAACATGACAAACTGAAAACTAGAGATTTGGCAAACCCGTGCATCCGTCATGGTGGAAAGTGAAAACGAATAGTTGGAAGCAAGTCGGGAAGTAGAAATTGGTAGGATCGTTTGACAACAAGTCGAACAGGAGGTCCAGGCAACGATTGAGGGAACTCTGGCAATGAAATTGGTCCACCATGTCCCGATGCATTTCAAAAATCAGATGTAGATGATCCTTCGAGAATCAACGTGGACTAAGTAGTTATGGCCATGAACTCGCATCATTGGGTGGGTCGTGGGGATCTAAATATGGTTGTGTTGTTGCTTCCTTGAACCAATTTAGAGGAGTCTCCTCCTAAGCTAGGAAATAATCCAAGTCTTTCTTGGTGGTCCCATTGAATGACTCATTGATTTTTTGGGTTTTACCCCTGGTTGAGTCTTCCAACCAATGTGGAGGAATTTTTCCCTCTATCACACAACCTCCCAAAGATGTCATAGGCTGGATAAGGAGTATGGAATTGAAAATTGGTGTAGTTGACATAGTGGTACTCTCCAATCAACTTGGACGGATTTGTTCCTCTATAGGACAACCAACTCAATCAATCACGGGGTAAGAATTTTAAGGCATTCGCTCCAAATTTCCAAGGGGAAATTGACAATCATCATTCCAATTTTGGTTAGAATGGGGTGGGCCGACAGGATTGGTGAACGTGTTGGAAGGCAGAGAGGGGGCCAAGGAAGGGCTTGGTTGATGGTGTCAGGCTACAAAGAAATAATAGGCTGACCCTCATTTGGGTTTGCCCCTTTCACATGGCATGGTGTAAAGAGAGCAGAGAGAGATGGTGAAATGCAAACAATTCTCAGGCACTAGAGGGAAGAGAGAATTGATGGGGACAAAGGCTAAGTGAAGAGAGGAAATGAACACCAAAGGGGAAATGAAATCAACATGTGTGGGAGCGCAACACCAGTGGAGATAAATTTTAGGCAGGGAATGAACAGTTGAATGCATATGTAGAATAAAATAACCACTTTGAATCCTTACCTCCATAAAAACCAATGAGATGATAGGGAAAGGATCCATGGGGACTGAGTTGATGTTGTTAAGCTTCATTGTACCTGATTTGGTGAGCCACGACTGGTGTTGAATGTGCGACATTAATCTTCCCTTGTCTTTCCGACACACTATCTCTCTCCCAGCATGAATTCTAAGCATGGTGAATTGACTGAGGGGGAGGGTGGAAACAAGGGGCTTTAACTGCTATGTTCACATGTGTGCCAGGTAAAATGGGATCGACAGATGTCACCCCATCTGAGAACAATTTATGATTATATTATAAATATCTAATCATGATATCATATGCTTGAATGAAGAGAGTATAATAATAAGTGTTGCATTGATTTTATAATGATAGAGAATGGAATTCTTTTAAATTAAAAGTTTTTTGTTTTAGATCTTATCATAAATATTGTCAAAATTGCATTGATTCTATAATTATAGGCAACAAAATTCTTTTAAATTTACTACATTTTATTTTAGAACTTGCCATAAATGTTGTAGGTCTAAACTTCACACTCATAGCAATCACTAAAGTTATATAAAATGAATTGTTTCAACATTTTTCCCATAAATCTATATATTAAGAGTTAGTTCTTTTTATTGGTATATATTTAAATAGTGATTGTATTCTATATAACATTCCCAAAAAACACAATGTTCCTTATTGTCATAAGTAAGACTGAAATGAATAACACCTTGTATTAGTGTTGTACATTTAATCATATGCCAACTCAAATTGCATTTTAATAGCTTGCCAAAAGTAATTTCAAAACATACAAATACAAAACATAGATTAAATTATTATGTAATAAAAAAACTTGCAAGTCTACTAAAAACCTGGTAGAAATTCCAAACATAGAGGGAATTGCATTCTAATTCAAGCTTCTTCAAATTAAAAGTGAACTCTTGAATGTCTCAAGTATATGAGTGTAATTTTATTTATTTTTAATAAAATTACAATTTTTTTCCTTTGGAATAATATTAATATTTAAGAGGTGCAAAACTCTTTCATATATTCACAATCAATCAATAAAATGGCATCATTAAAATATAATGAATATATATTTTATAATCTTTTCCATTCAAATGATATAATGTTTTGTTTAATCTTATATATTATGGAGAAATAAAAATAAATTTAACTTAAAATGTGTTTAAAAAACTTAGTTTTTTTATTTAAAAATAATACATAAACCTTTCTCCATCAAACATCTTGAAGAAACTTACCTTTAACGTATAAATACATGTAACTTATAAATACATATGATGTCAGTAATAAGATCCAATTCCATTTTTATCTTAATTCTAAGACCGGACTAAATATAGAAATACTGATCAAATCTACAAAATTAAAAAGAAATTGAACATAATTTTGGCTTTGGTAAAATTGTTGTAATAGTTTCAAGTTTGTAAGCATAGATCCATGTATTTAGAAATACTTAAAACATTATATGACTTTGTGTAAATTTAAAGTATTGTTATTTATAGATTCCAAGTGTATTTGTGGTTTAAATGGAAGCATTAATATTATATTTCATGATCAACTATTCTATACCCCAACTACAATTTCATTTATTTATTTATAAAAAATAACTTAATTAAAAAGTATTTTTTATTGTTTCATACTAAAGAACAAATTTCACATACCATTTGTATTAACCTTTGAGTTTTATACATATATATTAATACTGATATTTACTTACTTAAGTTTAAATATTTCAAATAAAATTTCCATAGTAATTATCTAATTTCACGATCAAAGTACTCTGAACCAGTTATTTGATTGTTTAATTCATCATGCTTCTAACCATTAATCCAGTCACAACTGCTGACCGCCGAATGGCATTAGACATTAAAAGAAATAACAAACGTTAACTGAATTGAAAACCATTAATAAATGACGGAAAGAGCATTAGTAAAGCTTCGAGATTTGCGAGAGTTCTTGTTGCGAGATTTGCGAGAGTTGTTGGGAGAGTTCTTGCTTACGATAATTGCGAGAGTTCTTGTTCGCAATTGGCGCGGAAAAAAGCTGTGAACGAACAGTTTCTACATTGTCGGCCATGGGCGTGGGCAGGTGTAATTAGTTGGCTGTGAACGCAGAGTTTCTGTGTTGTTTCAGGTGCCGCGTTGAAGTAACATTAATAAGAGCGTGCTCATGGTTCCAGTCTCCCACATTTTGGCGGTGGGAGACTGGAATCATGTGCACGCTATTCTTAATGTTACTGCAACGCGGCACCTGAAATAACAGAGGAACTCTTCGTTCACTTCCAACTAATTACACTTATATTTTTAAATACATTTATAAGTTTAATAAACGCGGCACCTGAAATAACAGAGGAACTCTTCGTTCACTTCCAACTAATTACACTTATATTTTTAAATACATTTATAAGTTTAATAATCATCATGGTTGAAAATTTTCAGAAAATAATTATTCACGTATAAGAAATCCATGATAAGTTTGAAACTAGTTAGCTTTTCAAAGCACGGTCATTTCAACAATATTATGTTATATGGCTTTTTCCGATCCATAAAAACTATATACACCATAAAAACTTAATCATATCCAACAATAATAAAACTTTGATTCACCCAATAATAAAACTTTGATTCACCTAACCCAATAGATTAAAAACTTAATCATATCCTACAATTATAATAAAAAAAACTTTATTCACCCAATCCATTATATTTTTTTCATTGTTGTTATATATTAGGGTTTTCCACCAAAGTGTTGTCGGCATCAATATGCTTTTACATAAAACAAAACTTCAACCCAAAAATTAAAATCACTAAAACTAATACTGGCCGATCTTCAAAACTCTTTCATGCCTGTAAATATATAAACTTAATGCGTGAGTGGCCAATGTCATTGAGTGGGCCACTTTTCGCCACCAAAAACACTTATGTTAAATAATTGCACGTCACTACTTCATCAATATATTAGATAAATATGAAGTTACTCCACTCCCAACAAAAATAAAAGTAAAAGGAGATAATTAATTACATAAATATATGCCGAAGTGGGATGTAACTGTAGTTTACAAATCCTGCGATATATCATTAAGAGGTTATGATACACTCCTCCTCGTCGTTCCTCTTTATTTAGAAGAGGGGCCAAATTTATACCATAAAAAGTGTCATGGTTATTATAAATAATAAAAGATGTTTTATATAGACATTAAATTTTCAGTGTTAGTATAAATAATAAAAGATGTTATATATATATATATATATATATATATATATTAAGAGATGAGATAAATAATTAAAGAAAAATGTATTAACACCTATTTAAATAATATCAGTGTCAAAAAAATTAAAATATGTAGGTCACTTCAATGTAAAGAAATTTATAAGGACAATTACCCAAACTTAAAATATTTCTCAATTTTTATGATTTTAGTCTATATAATAGGAGAAAATAAAATCAATAACTAAATATATAAAAGGGTAAGTTAAACTGCTTTCCATGAAGTGACAAATTAGTTTTAAGCAAAGGAATGTTTAAATAAAGTCATAGTATACAATTAATACCTAATATCCCATGGTCTCTTATTGAGATGATTGAGAATGATTATTAAGAATATAAGAGATTGTGAATATTAAACCAAAATGGTTATTTAAACAGATAAAAAAATTTAATGCTTAAAACACATCATAATATTTTAAACAAAGTTAATAAACATATTACATGTGTAAAATAGATTTAAGACATTTAAAAGAACACACCATAAAATTAATATCTACACCTGGTTGGCTTCTTATAAAAGAGATAGTGAAGATTAAACGAAAAACATTATTTAAAAAAGATAAAAATATTCAATACCTAAATACATCACAATACTTATTAAACAACGATAAAAATATTCAATACCTAAACACATCACAATAAGTGAATAAAAATTAACAAACATATTAGGCACGTAAAAGAGACTCCAAACCTTAAAATAGACACAACAAAACCTTTAAATAAACAACACAAGTGCATCTATCAAATAATGCACATTTTTCATCTTTTTCTAACCGTAAGAGAGACACAACTATTCACGGAGTGAAGGTGAAGATTAAAGAAAACTAATTATTTAAATGAAGATAAAAATATTTATTATCTAAACCACATCACAATACTTGAAGCAATGTTAATAAACACATTATGTGTAGAAAATAGATTCTAGACATTTAGAAAAACACAACATAAGATTAATACGTAATAAAGAGTTAGTTTCATACAGAGGAGATGGTGAAGATTAAACAAAAATGATTATTTAAAAAAGATAAAAATATTCAATACCTAAACACATCACAATACTTATTAAAAAAACATAAAAATATTCAATTCTTGAACATATCACAATATCTGAATAAAATTTAAATACCTGAACAAAAATTAACAAACATATTAAGGACGTAAAATAGATTCCAGACCTTAAAACAAACACAACACAAGTTTATATATAAAAATAATGCACATTTTTCATGTTTTTCTCAACTTAATAGAGAAATAATCATTTAAAGAGTGATGGTGAAGATTAAAGAAAAATGATTTTTTCAACAAAGATAAAAATATTTAATAATTAAAACACATCATAATACCTAAAGAAAAGTTAAAAAACACATTATATGTGTAAAATAGATTATATACATTTAGAAAAACACATCATAAGATTAATACTGGGTGGAGAAGAGATGGTGAAGATTAAACCAAAATGATTATTTAAAAAAGATAAAAATATTTGATACCTAAACACATCACAGTACTTATTTAAACAAAGTTAAACATAATCAATACCTAAACACATCACAATACCTGAATAAAAGTTAACAAACATATTACGCCTATAAAATAGATTCAAGACCTTAAAACAAACACAACACAAGTGCATCTATCAAATAATGCACATTTTTCCTGTTTTTCTCAACTTACCAGAGAAATAACCATTCACAAAGTGATGTTGAAGATTAAACCAAAATAATTATTTAAACAAAGATAAAAATATTTAATACCTAAAACACATCATAATAGTTGAAGCAAAGTTAAAAAAAATAAACATATTCCCCATGTAAAATAGATTCTGCACTTTAAAAGAAAAACAACACAAGTGCATCTATCAAATAATGCACATTTTTCATGTTTTTCTCAACTTAACAAAGAAATAACCATCCACATAGTGATAACAACAATGTAGAAAAAAAATAGAGAAAATAGAAAATAAACGAAATACCCTTGGTGCAACTTGACTCAACTCAAAATTGTAAGTTTTAAACCTGTGAAGTAAAGCAATGCATATAGATTCTTAAGCAAGATAGAAATTAATCAATGGCTCATACATAGAGTACACAAAGATTTTATACTGGAAATCCTCCATCAGGAAAACCTTTCTTATATTCATTATATCGAATTTCACCATTCACCATACAATATATACAATGTTTTTAGGTATTTTGTAGATACCAAAACCCTAGGGATTAATTTACAAAACCGCTAAAAATATCAAAATTCGCTAAAAAATAGCAAAAACCGTCCAAAAACAAATTCCCCCCAGTGAGACCCCCCCTACGAAAGTGCAAGGGATTATTAGATGCGGTTCTCAGAAGATCCCCCCTACGAAAGTGCAAGGGATTATTAGATGCAGTTTTCATATCTTACGCTCCCCCACACACACACATGCAAATAGTATAACACATACCCAACAAAAATCCCATTATGCTCTTTGCACTTACTCAACGTAAAAACCCATAATGCTTTGTCTTTTTTCTTTCCTTAGTTAAATATAAAAAGGGATTATGTTATTTTTCAATGTTAAAAAATATGAGTCTGTAATCACCTTAGCAACATATTAGTCTCCCAATGCATTGTATAGCTAAATCTAAACCATTGTTACTTATTCCACAAAAATCTCTCAAATTCACACTCTTATTTAGAATTATGACCTAGTTTTAGTTTTAGATTTATATAATTATGGACTTGCCTCACGACTTCTTTTTTAGTGAGAACCCTAAACAATACAATACCACTTCCCGGTTCAACTAAGTTTTCTTTCATTAGAATTTTTGGTAGTATTTCACTATTTCCCTTTTCTTCATACTCCTTCCATGGATTTTCCCTTCTATTTATAGAACTTTTCCTAGTTAAACCTCACTTTCTCATACAAATTCCTAATTAACAACTCACCCTCTCATGCAAAAACCAATTTTTTAATTTTCTTTTTAAAATAAAATACTCAATTTTGTACAGGATACTTGGTGCCCCTCCCATTTCACCCCTAATTATTTTATCTAATCGATTTCATAATTTATTATGTATATATTTAATAAATAAATAACACTTGTTTTCCTTAAATAACCAAGTTAAATTCAAATGTGAAAATTGTAGATACTTATATATGAGATTATTAAGTTTTTATGTTGTAGATTCATATATGTACTTCAACAAGTGATGATAAAATTATGCTTGTCAAATGACTTTCATATACATGTTTTCATAATAATTATATTTATAATAATGAAAATTTATAAAATTAGAAATCCTTAAATATAGGAGGACAATTTTGAAATATATGTACACCTCATCTTTAGGTAATAAAAAAAGATAAAATATATATAGAAAATTGAATTAGCATCCTAAACTATTTATGAAAAAATTTCAATTAGCATCCTAAACTATTTATGAAAATTTTGTATGAACATATAAAAATGTAGTTTTTATAAAATTGAAATGTTATCTATTAAATATAATATGTGTGTTTATATTGATGTAATATTATTTATTAAATATAATATGTGTATTTATATTGATGTAATATTTTGTACATATAGAAGAGTGTAAAATATATATAGGTAGAAAAAAACTTATTAGATGTCAACTCGCATTGGGACGTTAGAGAAAATCAACACTTGGATCGACACTTGGATTGAAACATGTATCGAGTACGGGCATCGACAATCAGAAGACTAGCAGCATAAACATGTATCGAGTACGGGCATCGACAATCAGAAGACTAGCAGCATCGACACTCCTGACATAGTTCGATCTGTTACTTTTTTTTCGGATTTTATAAATAATGTTTGAATACACAAATATATATGAAAGTAACTATTAATGTAAAAATAAGTTATGAGATTTAGTTGAGCGTGTAAAATTCCATTTAGTTATGTCGAAAGGTGTACACTTATTGATAATGGGCAGATTTAATAGGAGTTTAGTGTTTAATAAGATTTTTATGGACATGATTAAATATGGATGGAATATTCTTAGTAGTCACACAAAATAAATGGCTGTGATTTCAATCATTAACTTCCTAGCTTAGCTATTATAAAGACACCCATTTATGTGTTTAGTTTTTTACATTTACCTAATCATATTTAAAAATTACTTTGAACTGATTTCCAGTTAAGTGATTAATAGAAATTAAAATATTAACACCAAATAAATGAAGCGCAACAGTTTATTTGTTAATCAATAATAAAATTTAATATATTCTTTTAAGGATTCGTTTCATCTTCTCAACCTTTCGAGGTTCAACAACAACTATTTAGCTGATATGCTAGTAGTGTAACATACTGAAAATAAAACTTACAATAAAAATACTAAACATCTATATTTTAGAAGTATAAATTTTATATTAAAATAAAATAAAGAAAACATAATATTTCCTTTAAAATTAT
>ML788419.1:0-13541 GCA_009831015.1 Picea engelmannii
AGATGAACAACCTGCAATAAAATGAGAGAGAAGAAGGAATGGGAAAGAGTAGGAGAGGAGGAAAAAAACATTAACAAAGTTAACCCAAGGAAATGAGGGAGTTGGGGTTTGGGCTTACCTCTTTAGCTCTTGAAACTTGAAACATTTGGAAGATGGTTTCCTTTGTTCTCTCCTCCAAGCTCCTCTTTGCTCACTCTTCCAAGCTCTCCTTTGCTTTCTCCTCCAAGTTCTCACAAATCTGCACTCTCAACCTCTCCTTTGCTCTCTCCTCCAAGCTCAAGATGAAAGAATGAGGAGAATAGAGGGGAAAGAGCTCCTTTATTCTCCTCATTCTTTTCCCTCAACCCTGAGCCTAAGCTAGGCCGCACCCTAAGCCCACCCTAACTCCAAAAATTAAAAAAAAAAAAACTTTTGCTTGAAGATGCGGGTCCCCACGGAAGCGTGCGAATTTCCCACTGAAGCATGCGTGAAGCGCGCTTCAGAGGGGGACACTTCCGAATTCGCAGGAATTGCGTTTTTAGGGGCCGAATCGCGCTTCGGAAAATTGAGTCACACTTTAGAAGGAGCTTCCAGGACGCACCCGCCCGGATTGGGCTTCGGGGCTTCGAAGCGGGGGGGAGAAGCTTCCGGTAACCCTGGTCACACCTATAGAAACACACTTATCTTATGCCTGAGCATGGACCCCCCCACCCTCTTATGTGTTTGGCACACTTTGGTCCTGGACTCTTGGAGATGATGCTCATGCAGTGGATGTTGGACTACGATTTTCGTTAGACCAAAACCCGCAGGAATTAATCTCTACCACAATCTTCGAAGTTAGAATCCACGAGACAGGGTTAACCCCTGTCGCGAAACTCGCGGGAAACGCCGAACCCAATGTCCAACAATATCCCCCCCAACGCGTGTCAAGCGAGTTTCGAACTCAAGACCTGTCACTCTGATACCATTTGTTGGACTACGATTGTCGTTAAACTAAAACTCGCAGGCATTAGTCTCTGCCACAATCATCAGAGTTAGGATCCATGAGAGGGGGTTAACCCATGTCACGAAATTAGCGGGAAGCACTGAACCCAATGTCCAACAATACATGTATCCCAAGGCACTGGTAACATCATCTGAGGCACTTTTGTGCTATTTCTACATGCATGGGCATCCTCTTGACATGCCACATTGAAGATCCTAGAAAGTTCCTCTATTTCATCACTTTTTGAGATATGTTTCACTTGATACGAGGGTCGACCCCTTTGGAGGACATACCTACAAGCCATTTGAGCATGTGTGGCTTTGTTTTGACTTGGAGAGGGCCATTCCATCATTTGTGGAGGTATTTGCATGATATGAGGATATATTCTTACCTTGGAGACCTCTCACTTAGACGTCAAAACTTGATTGGAGTAGACATCCTTTCTTTTGGACCTTATCTATGTGATGTCTCGTTCCCAAGAGTAGGCCAACAGGGAGTGACTTAGTAGTCTATTTGTTCCCGTAAACTATAGTCAGGCACAAACAGGGAACAAGAGGAGAAATAAAGGCGAATAAGTGGCTAAACGATGAATTAAGCCAAAAAGCATAGGAAAAGTCACTTAAGCTAAAGTCAATGGAGAAATAGAAGAAAAAGGTGTTGAGGGGGAGACTTAACTAATTAATCACTCACCTTAGGAGGAAAAGCACCTAGCTTAAGTGATGTCAACGGAGAATTAGAACGGGAAAGGTATAAAAGGAGGAATTCGACCTAATTCTTGATTATGTTAGGATTTGATGTTGAGAAGAGTTCCAGAGGAGAAAATCGAACTCTTTGTTGTTTTGTGGGGTTCTAGAGGAAACCACTACCTAGATTGGTTTCGGTGTTGGAAGACACACCCTAGCCTAACGAAGATACCATCCAGGTATTTCACTATGCCAGTTCAGGAGTATTCAGATCTATTGTAGTAATTGCACAGCTCAGTCAGTGAGGGCGCAAGGGTTAGAGAGAGTTTTGTGTAGCTGCATGAGACCAGGGCTTATCTCACTGATTCCTTTCGACCCAATTGAGGATCAACCAGGGCGCTTCTTTTGAGCCACCAATCATCAAATTTTGACGGTGGAATCTACCAGGGCGCATCAGCCAGCCAGAAAGTGCACAGCTCTTGAGGAGGGACCTTTGGGATTCCATGAGGCTTTCAAGATCATATCAGAGGAAACCCTTCCGACCCATTACAGAGGAGGCCAGGGCGCACATTTTGAGACAGATATCATTGGATTTCGTCGATGGAATCACTAGGACGCACTCACAAAGCCTAGGAGGTGTGCAACCCCCCAAAGGATGACATCTGGAACTTCGGGAGTTAGATCCTCAGTCCGATAGTTATCAGGAGGTGCATAGGGACTAGGGCGCTCAGTTTGGGATAGTTTTCAGGCGAATCTATCGAGTATAGCTACCAGGGCGAATTTTCCATCGTTTGCAACAGTTGTCGTGAGTTTCCGGAACCGCATTTTGGCGATCTATCCGTGCTTGTGTAGATCTATCCATATATTTTGTTCACGGGTATTTTGTGTTTATCACATTATATTCCAGTGATGATCCATGAGATCTAACTGATGATTATTTCTCTACTTTCCGCATTCTAGTTGTATTTCCTTCTTTTTTCCATATAATACATGCTATTGAGAATGTGTTGGTTCATTACTTCACATGCTTCATGTATATGTCCAAAACTTATTTGTATGACACACACATGCGAAAATCACCAAGCATGTTAAACAATTAATTAAAACACATCCAGAAACCCCAGAGTATTAGATCCGAGAGTCAGAACACTAGTTCAGCGGTAGATATCCAGATCCCTCGGATTTGGGATATTTCAATCTAACTCACACATGTGGACATCTTGAATACTTTTGGGAGTATTTTGAGGGGATGACCCTCCATAGTTGTTGGATTCACATGTGTGAGGGAACTATGGAACATTTTGATGACATCTATTATTTTTATGAGATCGACCTCCCTAGATGAGGGAATACATATTTTGAGGGCAGCCAACTTCAAGAGCAGTTATCTTTTGACAGAATGCCCAGAATTCCACCAAATCAACAACATTAGATGTCGAATGAATGCGGGAATTCAAAAAGTGGTCATAATAGAAATTCAAGCAAAAATTGACACAATCATGGTGCTTTTAAAATCTGAAACGAGAAGATTATTGCCGAATTTTTGAAAGAAACTATTTGTCTAGTTTATGAAATTTTCTATGGATGGCTAGCTAGAGTGCTCTCTTGGAATGATGTCTTGTGGACGCTTTACAAATTGATGGATGTTCTTGGACCAATGGTTTTGGTGAATTGATTTGATGGGTAAGTGGTATCTTTCTGGATTTTATTTGTGAATTGTTGCAAGTATGGTATACTTCCCTAGTGTTGGTGATGTGCCCTCTTCCTCTCTTCTTGATAGGCCCCTTCTCAAATCCATTGGAGGATTGCTAGTGGAGAATCTTTCCCTTCAATTGTCTTGAAGCTTGTAAGGCACTAGTAGGATTTGCTAGGGTTTGTAGTGTTGAACTTATGTTTATACTAAGAGGGGGGGATGAATCAATATAAGAAACTTTTTACTTTAATTGAGCATTCATCAATCATTGATTAACTTTACAACAATAAATGCATGTAAACTCAAATCACGATACACTGAGTTTAACTTGGAAACCCTTGCGGGAAAAAACCACAAAACTTATCTTTATAAATGTTTGTAGGCACCAACCTACTAGAGACACCAATCTCCTTAGTTGAGCACCAACTCAGCAAGATATTACATAGGCACCAACCTACTGGAGACACCAATCTCCTCAGCTGAGCACCAACCCAGTAAGACCTGTATAGGCACCAACCTAAGATCTTCATACACAGAGTACTTCTGAATTCACCTACGTGCTTTATACTCCATGTATTTCATAGCATCATCATACGCTTAAATTTCATGCTCCAACACCTCTCTTTGCTTCATACCCCAAACATAGATTCAAAACTTAGTCATATTTAGCCTCCATACCCTAGCAAACCTCGTAGCATCATTCCCAGAATATAATCCCAGATTGCAGCATCACAACCTCACGACAACTCACTTTGCAAGATCATAAACCTTAGTCTTTCATAGCACACCCTTAAAACTCCAAGAAAACTCCTCTTGCACACCTTTAGACCCCAAGAAGACTCTCCAGCTTCTCTTGTGCACCTCAAATCTCTTTTGCGCACCTCTGACTTGATTTGCTTGCTTGGATACTCTTCAAATGCGCACATCTATCATGTATTTATAATGTTTGTGTTTACTTTTAGGGCCAACCTATAAAGATTGGTTGGGCCAATCTAAACTTTCTGGCTGGGTTGTCTGACAGAAAAACTCATATCTCCTCATTCGTAAGGAGTTAGAGGGAATGCCATATATCGTTGGAAAGTTCTTGGAATAAGTTTTCCAACCATATAACCTATGCTCCTATTTGAGCTACGTCTTCAAAGTAAAAATGCCTTCAAAGATAGGGTATCCAAACCGAGCATCAAAAATCCAAACCCTTGTCTTTGACATCAATGACAACAATATTTCCAACATGTAGCGAACAACCCTAACTATCACCCTATGTTCAATTAAATTTTTTCAAGAGGATCCTTACTTGACCCCGCATGCTCAAAAAAAAATAGTAGGCACTGTTACCCCCAACCTAGGGGTAACTAAGGAGATCATGTCTCGAGGCCCACAGGTTGCAGACATGGAGCGTTGAAAGCCGGATAGACAGAGCATAGCCCCAGAGGGCCCCTTCTTTTCATTAATGCATTCTACACATCACCAGCAGATGTAGCATCCACCACACTAGCCTGGTCCATGAGGGAAATGGGTCTTGCTCCATGAGGTAATGAGTCAGGGTATCATGGTAAGTGTCACTCTAATATTTGAAGCATTTGAACATGTTGCAAAGAATCTTTCTTGATTACAGAACGTTTGCTTGGAATTTATACTCTTTGCCTTATTTAAACCTGGTGGGTGTCATGTTATCCTAGTAAGTTGGTCACCCTCAAGATTAGGGTGCTACTGGGGGTTCCTTGAAGAGTCATCGTCCATTCCCGATCATACTTATCACCTTCCATACTTCTTTCCTTCTGTCTCCTTATCTTTTGGGATTTTTGAGTGTACTAACCCAAGAAGTGATTGTACCTCATTTCATGGGAAGAAGGGACTAAAGGCCCAGAGGGAAAAGTAGTTGGCAAAAGAAAAAAGCCAAACATAAAACCTTTTAGATGCTCGCCCAAGAGGTCTTGAGCAACAATGAATTGTTATCTCTTAAAAGCATAAGACCTGCAAAAGCATAATTTCACATTTATAGATGTCCCACTTGTTGAGGGATCTACACAAGTGTGTTACAAGCTAGACTATACCCCCATGGAATTATGTGTACCTCTCCCTTCAAGTGACTCTGTGGTACTGCCCCCCAAGCTAATCGATTAACCATAGGGAGTACCCAACGCTTGAACCTTGATTAATTAATTCATGGCAATAAATGGGCTTGGAAAAATGTTGCATCGCGGACAAAGGGCAACTCACCCTCTACAAAGGCACCCATAAATTAGACAATATAAACCCTTGTATGTCATGAACCCCATGCCCAGAAGTTCACCCCACTCCATTTCACATGCACACATGGCTTAGATGGGCTTCTCTCAGAAAACACCTTGGACTTGGGGAACGATTGACCCAATAAGATGCCTTAACACCCCTCCCACACCTAAATTTGACAAATTGTATAATGTCTTTGAGCATTTGTTTAGTTTGAAAAGGGGGGTTTGATGCACACATTCAGGTGGTTTAATTATTAGATGTGGCTTACTTGTTATGATACTTGTGACTCATGGACCCTTGGAGGGCGTACCTGTTTGTCTTTGCAAGACCTTACCCGATGGACAGGTATTCATGAGGCGATGATTAGTTCAGACCTTCAAGAGGGATTGAAGCCCAAGTATGGATGCAGAGACCCCATGCTTGGGGCAAGATCGTGATGACCAGTTTGCACAGTGAAGGAAGAAAATGTTTCCTTTGGAGGCACTCTGGCAGGCCAGGACGATGAGTTACTAGCTCCTCCCACCTGGATGTTAGTCCTTGAAGGCCTTAGACGTCACCCTAGTGACCCATGACATCACCTAGGGCTAGGGTTTGATATTTGGAGATGCTTGATGAGAGTATTGGCACGTGTGGCATAGAGGTTGGCCTTTGGAGGCCCAACGTTCCACCAAACAACCTCAACGTCTCCTTGAGGAAGCCTAACGTCACCCTAGAAGGGATGATGTCACCCTAGAAGGGTTATTTTATTAAAAAATAATTTTAATTTTAATTTTATTGAGCAAAATGGCATGTAGGCTTAGTTCTGTGAAAAGGCACAATAGTTGATTAAATAAGCCAGGATTTCCCATATAAATATGGTTGGCAGTTTTTATTTTTCATGATAACTCTCCTCACTTGGAGAGAGGACCGAAATTTGCACCTCTAAGGGTTATTGGATAAAATTACTAAGGCAATTTTCTTGGAGGCTATTTTGGATGCAGTTTGGATCATTTCTTGGTGGAATTTTGGAAAATCTAGGGTTTTTATGCTTGATTATTCTTGGTGAAGTAAGTAAATCTGCAATTTTCATTTCATGATAAATGTTTATGGTATGCTTACTTGTTCATATTTAAGATTATGAAATTGCTTGCTTGAAAACCCTAGGAGTAAGAAACATAAGGTGCTTCTTTATTACTCTTTATTTTGCTAGTTTTGCCTAAGAAGATCTTGTCTAGACAAACTTCTAGAGCCCTAAAGTGCTAGCACTTTAGAAGCTTTGTCTAGTTCTTATTGCAATAAATATATTTCAAAAGTCTAAGGATAGGATAAATCGCTAGGGTCTAGAAGTGCCTACATCCTAGTTGAATCTTCTCTTAGAAGCTTGGTGCTTGAGGACTTAAGGTGATACTTCTCAAGCTTCCACCTTGTTATCTCTTAGACAAGTATAATCATTGTTTATTTTCTCCAAGTTATTGTGCTGATATAATTGATTCCATAGGCCCTAGAAGGCACTAGTTCTCACTTCTCTCTTGTTGGAGGAATGATCAAACACTCCAACTTTATTCTCTCAAGCTTGTGCTAACTAACTCACACTAACTTAGCCTAGATCTCTAACTTTCTTGTTGTTGTTATAAATGTTTGCTACAGCCATCTAACTGCAGCAAATTTTCTCCATAATTGACTTTAAAGCTAGCTAAACACTTCAGAAATTGTTTGCAACAATTGGTTATCATTCTACATAATAAATGTTATATTTTCATTGTCTTTTCAAGCACTTCTGAAGAGTATCTGTTGCAGTTGTTACATTTTATTAAATGTTGTTGTAACATGTTCATTGCTGCAATTTATTATCAGCTGGCATATTTTCACTTGCTTTACTGTCTCTTGAAGCTTTACTATCATATTTGTACTTGAAATTGCCATATAAACGCTCTGTTGTCTTGTTCCGGGCAGGTACACTTCATTGCTTTCATTTGCTTCATCTTTCTTGGACACAAACCTTGTGACATCTTTGACTTTAGTGACCAGTGAGAGGGGGGTACTTCTTATCCTTATCCTTAGCTTAACCAGCCCTTTAGGTCACTAGGGATGCCTTCCTTGGGTTGGACTTTCATCCATCCTTAAAAAGTGGGGATTTCCTATTGAGGTGACAGTGATAGGATATCCTATTTGTTACGCCAATCTCCCTTGCTTGTCATGGGCTTTGAACAAGTACAGATTGTGTGATAACAGGCACTAGTCTATTATTGTCTAGTCAATCATAAAATCATAAAATTTTACTTTATGTTTTAAGGTAAATCTGAGTTTTTGTAGCTTGCATTTAAATTTCCAGCCATAAAAACCCTAGACGTCTCGGCCTTTTTGCATGTGTTTGACTTTGAAAATCACTAAACATGTAAAATCAGCCTCCTCATTGCATTTTTTTGGGTGGAACAACTTGGTATAATTGGCTGTTATGTACTCTTAAAGTTTCAGATTTACGAAGCATTCTTCTTTGTCATTGGTGTTGTTGGGGCTTTACTTTTCTTGCATATGTCTTGGAAATTTCAGCCACCATGCATGCAGCCTTAGATCTAGCCTTTTCAATGCGGTTGAGAGTCATTTGCTCTAGGGGTTGCATGCATGTCAACATTATACACATCAAATTGTCCAGAATTCACATGCATGAAATTTTGGGCACTTACCTACCTATCATTTGAGATTTGAAAAGCTTTAGAAGCGCCAACTTCTTCCCTTTCTGACTACATGTTAACCCAATCATCATGCCGACCAAATGAATCATCTCCTTGCACAGGAGCATATATGTAAGCGTTTTGTGCAAATACAGCACATCCGTCTTCGTTATGCGGTAGCTCGCAAGCTCGGCAATACTGACTTGTTGATAAGTGGTCCACAAAGTTGGTACTTGTCATTAGTACTAGAACCTTTTGTTCCGCTGTCTTCTTCGCATGTTGGAAGGGCATTTTGTGTTGGAAAGGTCTCCGGTTTGCATGCATGTTTTGTTGGGTCTGCATGTTCTTCTCCATCTTTACGACCTTGTTGCTCAAATCATTCAACAGATCAACAATCTTGGACTTTCCTCGCTTGTGGATCAAAGTGTCTTGCAAGTGGTAATTAAACTTTCTGAGCGGCCAAAATATTTCTGTCTATCTTGACTACAGAAGCAAAAGCAGCATCTCAATTTCGAGGCTCCTTCTCTCTAAGCAAAAAACCAAAGGATCCATCAAATGATTTGAAATAATATAGTAATGCAATTTTAGTGTTAGGCCTAACACTATTAGGAATCCTATGATAAATCTTTGAAAATCTAGGGTTAAACTCAGAAACCATTTCATTTTAATGTTTTTTTATAGAAAAAAAAACATTTAATAGGTAAGAGTTATCATGTTTATCGGCGCATCTTTTAGTGAACTTCGTTTGGAAAGAATCCCATCCATTGATGGAGCCTGCCTGAAGAGCTTTGTACCATGCTCATGCATCTCCCTCAAGGGTTTGCACGAACATTTTCATTACTACATCGTCCACGAATTTCAAGAATGTGTTTAAATGGTCCTTGACATTATTAGCATTGATTCCTAAGAACTTTCGCAAGTGATCCCTATATTCTCTTGTGGGCATTGTATGCAGTTATCCCTGCAGCTAAGTCAAATCTAAAGGAGCATAAACTGTGAGAGAAAACCTGACTAGTTGCTCYGCCATAAATAAATATATATATATATATATATATAAATATATATATATATATATATATATATATATATATATATATATAAGTTCGACTATGTATATATATATACATAGTCGAACTTAATGGCGAACCTCATCCAAACCTTATCAAAAGATTTGAATTTGAATCGAACATAATAGTTGTCGAACCCGAACCATGTGATGTAGCTCTAGACAGTGCACCCTGGAGACTTATTAGCCTTTGCATGGAGGACCTTGCACTTGGAGATGGTTGGGCAGCCCTTGTAGAGTTGACGAGACCCCTTTCCACCTTGGACACTAGCCTTTTCACCCTGGACGTTGAGCTCCTTGATGATGATGTCATGCGCTAGGGTTGCTTGATGATGATGGGGCTTGCTTTCCATTAGGGCACCATTTGATGGCTTGGGTCCTTAATGATATGACATAACCCTTCATGAGGAGACACCTTCCACCTTGCCTGCACCACTTGATGATGATACACGGCCTTTGGAGGCTTCTTTCACCCTCTTAGAGCATGACGTCACCCACACGTGTGACTTTGGAGGGCATACATTGGTGTATTGGCATGTTTTTATATTGTTTGATGTTATTTGAGGGGTCAGCCTAGACCTATCTCACTTGTATCATGGATTTATTATTGTTTTAGGGCTTATTGTGGACATATGCACTAGGGTTGCCTCGTATAAAGAGGCTAGCGCTCCATTGTATCAAATCAGAACTTACACTTGTGATTCATCACTTCTACTTGTCCTCTCTCTCTCTATTTTCGCTATGGAGCTCTTGTGCACACTTTTGGAAGGATGATCTTGTTGGATGCTTTGTCGTGTTTTCTGAATGAATCTTGAGCTAGGGTTTCCTCATGCATAGCACTTGATCTAGTAAGTGATCTCCTTCAAGTTTTAATGCTTGTTCATGGTATATTTTGGTGGATGCTCTATTAGATGGTTAATTGTTGCATGTTACCTTGTATGCTAGTTCAAATTTTGTTAGAAACCCTAGGAGAGATTAAGATTATTTATCCCCCTCCCTATTTTCATTCATCTAAATTTGTTGAAGCATTTAAGACCTAGTTTAGGGGTTAAGATTGTTTATCCCCCTAGGGTTTGTCTTTGCTAGTTCAAGACCTACAATTTATGATGATATAACCTATAGGGTTTGACCTAGTTCAATGAAGGCCTAGTTGCTAAAGCTAGAGAAGAAAATGGCACCTAGGGTTTATGATGGTATAACCCCTAGGGTTTGTTTTCAAGAAGTTTTGGCTTGGTTTTATGATGGTATAACTCCAAGAGTTGTCCTTCAACCTCCTCTCTTGCCTTTAGCAATCTTCCAAGAGTTTGCTTTGACTCCATTTGCACAAAGAAAAGAAAACAGCACTAGTCTTCTTACTCATAAGTATTTTCTAACCCTAATAAACTCACTCTCTCTCAAAGACAACTTGTTGGGTGGATGCTTAATCACATTCTTGTGCTAAATCCAAGTCAACAACTTGCAAACTTGCTCTCTTGTTTGCTGCTGTTATAAAGGTTAGTTACAGCCGCTAAGGCTTAGTTAAATCGCTGATAACATACTTAATATTGTGGTTAAAGTTGCTTAGAATCATTGTCTAGCCATTAGATTTTATTCTACTCAATAAGGGCTATATTCTAAGATTTTAATCACTATTTTTTAGGGCTGATTTCTTGTTGCTGTTACAAAACATTCTTTGCTGGTATAACATTGTTTACTGTTGCAAATTTTACTACAACAGCCCATTGACTTGATAGCTAGTGTTCTAGAGGTGGTTATTCATTGGTTAGACTTGGTAATTGTTATTATATGCATTGGAGAACTTATCTCACACATGTAAACAAATTATCTTGTCCAAACTCTTACTAGCCTTTCACGTTTCCCTAGACCTAACCTATTCTTTGAGGTGACCAAGAACGGGGGCCATAGGCTTGGCTAATCCTGCTATAGGATCCCTCAAGTGTTGAAATATTATAACTACAAAGAGTATTCTATTTATTATTGAGTTATTATTAATTAGATCAATCCCCTTTTGTGGATTGATCATGTCGGGCTTTGTAAATGACCAAACCCCCTTTTATGGATTGGTCAAACCCTAATTATATCATGCTAATTAAGAAGTCAGCCCCCAGGCCTAATTAAAGTGGTTTTAGCCACTAATTGAAGAGGTCGGCCCTGCCCAGTGAAGAGACACCTCCCTAGCGCCTACCAGCCAATATCAATAACAGAGGCTAGCACCTCATTAGCTAACCCACTTAGCTCACTCATCTAGTGTGCAAGTTTGAAGGAAGCTACAGTTGCCAGTTGTCGGAAGAAGGAAGAGAGAAGCACATTGCTCAGTGTTGGATATTCTCTAGTGTTTTGGTTTATTATCTTGGCATTGTATCGGTTATATGTTATCGCGCAGTTTGTAGTTAGGATAAAAGATAGATGTGAAGAGACAAACTGGTGTAACTAAACCAATCCCACCCACTGTCACCTCGATAGGAAGGTTCTTTCTATTTAGGGAGGTAAGGCCCAGGGGAGACGTCCTCGGTGACCTGGGGTTTTGAGAAGGCAAAGGATTGAAAGCTAAAAGATAAATTCCCCCTCACAAGTCACCACCGAGCTAACTAGCCAATAAAGAGAAGTATAACCAAAAAGAGAGATGTACCTGCCCGAGACAAAGCAACAAGAGATATATATATATGCAAGATTACTCGCTTGGTTAGTACTTCATATAATCAATGACTATCTAATATATAAGCAATTAAACAATAAATATTAACGAAGTCAATGTTTATATAATAGCAACAATGTACAATATCACTTCTTCAATAAATGATAAAGAAACGTGGCATTCAATGTAACAATTTAACACTTCATTTAGATAATTCCTTAAACAACCATTCAATTGCTTAAAGTAAAATGACAACTACACAATGATGTTTATAGCAAAAGATGGTGGCAGCAATTAGTTAGTAGGGTTAGTCTTTAGGCTAGGGTTAGAAAGATTAGTAATTGCTTTAAGTGTTTGATTGAAGTTGTGATCAAGTTACTCAAGACAAAATAGGTCTTTAGATCAGTGCCTTTAGGGTTAATGGAGTCAAAAGTAGAGGACACAAAAGTTGAAGGATGAAGTGAAAGTAATAAGACTAAGGACAAGAGGGTTAGACCTTGAGGTGTTGCTAAGGCAAGGCCTCAAGGATGAAACCCTAGGGGAGAGAGGCTCACTTTAGTGTAGGGGAACTAGGCCTCAGTGCTCTCTCCTCCTTCCTTAGCGTAAATGGAAAATCGGCTAGCTCAAAAGATTGCATAAGGTTAAGACAATAAGTTTTGCGGGTAACGTGTTGTTATAGCAAGGCTTTACCAGGCAAACCCTAGGGAAAATCGGCTCAACAAGGTGTAAGGGAAATAGGCCTTGACATGTTTTCTCCTTCTTAGCTCAATAAGAAAAACGGCTAGCATGGAAGAGGAAGAAAAGAGTGTTGCTAAGGCAAGGCTCTATCTCTCTTCAACAAATGGCTCAAAATCTTGACAGGGACATGAGACAAGGACCTACAATGTGTGCTTGTCACCTAGGGTTTATTCAGCAAATCATAACAATAGATGCAAGAAATAACAATACAACCATTCAATTAAGAAGTTTTGCAGAAATTTACTTACATTTCACCAAGAAATAACATAGCAAACCGTAGTGTCCCCGAGGTGTAGGACAGTCGGTGACGGAGTGTGTTGTTAAGCCTCTCCGTGATGTTAAAGTCACCGGTTCGAAACCTGCGGGGACAAAAAATCCAACCATGTTAAGGGTTGGTGTGGCTCAGGCCGGGTGCGATCCCCGGGTGATTTTGACGNCTTAGATGCCCCTGAGTCGCGGTTTCTCAAGCCACAGGTTAATCGCAGGTCCTGCACAAATTAACAAACAAAAAAAAACATAGCAAACCCTAGTTGTAACACCTTCCACCAAGAGAAATGCCAAAAATGCCAACAGAATTCCAAAAATGCCTTCCTTCAACAAGTGCGCCTCACAATTTCAGCCAAGAACACCAAGTGTAGCGCAAATTTCAGACCTTACTAATGAGTGAGTGAGAGATGATGAAAAAATGAAGGTTAAATCCCTCAATTTATACAGTACCATGACCTAATTTCACTTTTAGGTCATAAAAAGGCCGACAAGGCCAATATACTAAAAATCATATTGTTTTACATTAAATGCTTAAAATTAAACCCTAATCAAGCAATAGAGAGACGTCATGCCCCTTTTAGGGTGACGTTAGCCCTTTCTAGGGCAAAT
>ML788419.1:21054-35745 GCA_009831015.1 Picea engelmannii
GAAGAGATAAGTTAAAATTCTGTTGGTTTTATTTTGCTGAAATGTAATTTCCAGAAATTGAAGAAATAAGAAGAACTCCCTCTCTCTCACTGGTTTTCCCCACATTGGGGTTTTTCCAGGGTCAATTGACCAAAAATCTTTGTGTCATTAAATGTTTGCTTGCTGGTTTATTTCTGAGTTTTAAGACAGCCATTGAAAAGATCATTTATTTCATGTGTTTCAGTCAAATTTCATTTTTAATATTTAATGCATATAAATGTCTGCAAATTTCATTAATATTGGGAATGGGCATTAAACATTTGGAGTGATAAGGAGTGATTGAAACCGGGATTGGGATAAATTGCAGAAGTGAGAAAAATCAACACTTTCGATGCACGGAAATGTCTTAAAAATGAATTAACCCCTTTCCGGCACTAAAAAAGGAAATAAAAGGTTTATAAAGTAATTTTAAGTGAATAATAAAAAGGGAGGTTCTAGAAATAGTTAAGAAAAAGTATAAAAGGAAAATAGACCTCACCTTCAGGATAGGTTGATTGATTATTTTGTATTCGGCCTCTTGGCTTGGAGAGCTCTTGGAGCTTAGGATTTTGAGGGTTTTGGTGACAAACTCTAGGTTCAGTTTCGGTGGTGAGAGATCCACCCTAGCTGGCTGGCCAAGCTTGGTTTCGGTGGTGAGACATCCACCCAAGCCATTCTATCTTCAGACTCGGTATTCATTTGGAGATCATAGTTTCTTCAGCAGTTGGCATCTTGAGGAGGAGATTTCCATATTTTCCAGAGAGCCATTTTTCAGGGGCGTTTTTCTTATGTGGCTGGGCTTTCTCTTGAGGCTAGACTCATTTTATGGAAGCTGGGTGCATTCCTCAATTGCTGGGTGAGTTTCCTTGTATAAGGGGGCCAAGTTAGCTTGTGGAAGGCTGAGTTTTACCATACCAAATCGTGGGACAGCAATAAGTTAGTGTGTTCTGTGAAGCTGGGCGTCTCTTTGTGTTTGGAGAGGGTCGATTTCAGCATTTATTGGATCAGTCGCCTTGCTATTGACAGTGGCTGTTTGGTGGGTCGAAATCTGACTGTGGGAAACTGATTTCTTCAAGGAGAGAGTTCGTAGGTCTACTGTGGGAGACATTCTTCAGACTGGGCGCATTTCCTGTTGCTAGAGGGACGATTTCAGAGTGATAGCTGAGTCCCATTGTACCTGAGTGCACATCTTTCATTGTGGGTCGATTCTTCACTGATTTCTGGCTGAGTGAAGGCGTAGAGAGTTCTTGCATCAACAGTAGCCAAATCTTCTCCAAATCTGAGACGCTTACTCAGTGGAAAGGTGCTACCCTTTGTGATATATTCAGTGCTTCTTGGTGGGTGATTAGACAGTCAACTACAGCCCCTTTACTCTTATGTTTGCAATCAGATTTCTGTAAGTTATTTGCAGCTGTTGCTATTGTTTTTGTTTGGGAATAAAGATAACTACACCTCTGTCGTCTTACATCAAAATATCAGTTTGTATTTCTGTGGTTCTTTAATGCTTGCTGTTATATAATTTACTGTGGAGAAAAAGGAAATTTCTGGGTGTTTGAACAGCATATAAAACTACCCATAACAGTCACAAAACCACTAGTAGTTACCACCAGTATAAATTGGGGATTTGACAGCAAACTAAACCACCAGAGCCTAAGTTGTGGACTGAGCTTAAACACTTGAAAAACTTACACATGGTCACAACAGCACGGGTATAGTGTTCCAACAGTACTTAGGACATTACAGAACTCAAGTGACAAGGTGTTCCCTCCATCCCAGCAACCTGAAAACAGGAGCAGAAGATGTTGATGAGCTATGGATACTCAAGCAACTTGCAAACAAGAGTTCGAGGAGAATTCCAAGTAGGGGAAACCTATGTGACCAAAATTGCAGAACTCCAAAAGACGTAATCATCAGGTTCTGGTACTAATTGATATGAGCACAAAACAACAATGGGAAAAATCATATACAATAATGGAAAATCCAAAAGATTCAAACATGCAAGTAGAGAGGAAGTTGCTGCAATGTACACATGTTTCACACTCATTTGTATTAACTATATATAGGAGTACAAAAATGTGGGAGTGATCAAGTTTCATCATGTCTCCAATAAAATACAATAAAAGGTGAGAGATCAAGTTTGACCAAGTCACCTATAAGTTATTTACAATGAAAGAGATGAAAGATAAAAGTGCAAACTGTATTACAATTAAAATACATAGTATGACCAAGCTAAGAGATAAGTGACTAAGTCTCATAAATGATGGACTTCAGTTCTCGTATATCTTCATAATGCCATCCTGTTCATGAATGATCTTCATTAAAACTACCTCTTACTCAGGATGTCCATGTTGATTTGTGATCACTGATATCCAATGGGGCTCACAATAGAGGTCTTTTGATGCCACAGATCCAGATTATTAATTTTTTATGGTAAAAAGATATTTCACTGAAATATCTAGAGGAATATCTTTCAAACCTGTTATAGAGTACAAAGAGATAATTAACAAATAAGATTTGAAGCATCCGAGTAACATTTCTCTTGGGAACTTCAAAAATATTCCAAGAATATTCACTTCTGGAACCTCCAAAAGTCTCGCTCAATCTCTGAATATTTTCCACTTGGGAATAGTCAAAACAGTGACAGAAAAAAAAGAAAAAAATACCATGCATGTTCAAAAACACAATTTTACACTATGTATTTCACTAAATGATCAATGAATGAAAAACTTGCATGTCTGGATGCTAGTCTTGCAGATTAAATAAACTAAACTGAAGAAAAAGACAATGGCCAGTAAACCTGTTAGGAATTTAAATTTTAGTAAATGTGATTGAAGAATTGTCAAGTTAACTCTTTAGCACACCCATTTGACAACGTCTAGCCTTTAAACAAGAACATTGTTGCATTCTTCCAAAGGATAAAGAAATATTAGCAACTAGTTGTCTCAAAAGCCTAGAGCAGATGAACATAATTGTCCCATAAACAAAGCCAACACATATATCGTATATGGTATTGTCATAACAGTTGTATATACCTACCTTTGGGCAAAGAGCGGCTAGCTGCTCAATTTCCTTTACACTAACTTCCTCAAATGCATGACAGCAGAGCTGCTTTAGTGCTCCTCTGACATTGCCCCAAGTAGCTTGCATATGTTGTTTCTGTAAGAAGCCATAAACAGTGTTTAACACTCTGAAGATCTTGATTGGCCTTTGTAAAGCAGGAGGATAAGAAAAGACTTTCCTTCGTTTTCTACAATCATCCTCTGTTTCAGGTTTTTTCATCGAAATGCCGGAAAGAGTATTCAACTCCCTATCTGTATCCCTAACTAACTTTAAAAGCCTCAAGGAATAATCTACTTGTGTATCAGCAAATGAACATTCTGTTGAACCAATACTGTGTCTTCCTGGATCAGATTTCTTTTCACCAAGGATTTCCACACACGCAGATTTGGCATTCCTAGTCAAGACTCCAGTCACCGCCAATTCTTGGCAATTAATACCATTCATTCCTGTCCTTTTGTTTACTGAATCCTTCCTCTGTATACTATTCCCAACCTCATCAAATGAAGAGGAATTTAATGAAATATCCTTATGTCCCCTGTTATATTCTTTATTTCCATGTAATTCATAGTTTTTCCCTGGCATACTTTCAGTGACAGTTGAGGACTGGACATCCTGTGATGGCTTCAATAAACTACTTAGAACAGTCAGATCTGAAACAATATCAAGCCATGCAGCATCTGCAACAGCTTGAGTATGACTGCCTGAAGTCCGAGATTTTTCCTCCAGTAAGCTACCACTTGTGTGTGGTATACTTTGCTCATTTCCACTATTTAGCATGTGTTTGTGATCTTCGCCAGAACTAACTACTTTAGCAGTCATGTCATTAATACTCAAATTATTCAGACATTGTTTTTTGGCAAATGGAATAAGAACTATAAATTCATCCTCCTGCAAAGAGAGGGAACCAATTTGAGTACCTGTGTCCAATTTCAACCCCTGCAACCAGAAATAGAATAATAAAATAAGAATTCAAAGAAACGGAATTGGTTACTTTCCTCCATTTAGCTAAATCCAATCAGTGAACAAAATATTATGCACACAAAATCAGCAATACTAACAGTGCCCCAGCCACCATGGGTCCAAGAAATACATTTATGGAAATCCCCAATGATTATTTTTATAGAATTCAATAGATCTACAAATGAGTTGTAGGTGACCTATAGCATTTATAGAGCTTTTATTGAAGGGAAACAAATTCTAAACAGCAGTCTCAAAGATTTTATGTTTTTTGGCAGGCAATCACAATGCTTCAGCAGAGGTCCATGAAATGAAACTCCTATTATCATCCTCAGAAGACCCAACAGGATATATAGGATGTAGGATGTCATTACATTATCAAAAACAGAGAACATAAAATTTATACAGCTCTAAATAGCTGTATAAGATATGTGATATGCGAATACAATATATATATTTCCCAATTGACATTGTTAATCAATAGATATAGTGAACTGTTTCTTCTCTGCCTATGCTAGAAAGATTTTTTTTATATTCTAATAACTCCTTAAAAAAAGCTTCCTAAATGCTTGGCTGGAAAATTCAGCAGTCTATTCAGCTCCCAGGGCTGAAATTGATGCAATAAATGCTTGCATCTGATTTGGTCAACAATCTAACAACACACGAGGTTCATCTTCAATCTCTTGTTTTTCACATAGCAAACAACTTTGTATTCATCTTTCCGTTCATTTCCAACTTCCTGTTTCAATTGCCAGGATATGTAATATTGTCCTTTATCCTACATATCAATTGTCTTTTGAAGATTGATATGGGCTCGTGCAAGTAATTGTGCTCCTCAGAAATGACCATGAGAATTATTTGCTTACAGTAGAGGAGAAATAGGGACTTTGTTTTTCTCAAGGTTATCTAAGGGATGAAAAGGGCAAGATACTTTGGTGTGTGTTAGCACAAATTTCCACCCTCCAATTGAGCTGATAAACCTGTTATAACAGCGATGAAAACTTGGTTAATTCAAGGAGTAATGGCCCTAAATTGTCACTGGCCAAACCCCTCTCCGTTTGGGCTAGTGCTCACTAGCCTCTGGGGGGAGTCCCTAGGCACAATGAAGCGCCTTGCTGGCTGATCAAAGGTCTGATTTCTGCGTTCAAAAGAAAAAAATCAGCGAGTTGTTTTGTCCTGGACAGCATGTAAAAACGGTACAAAACAGTGAGAAAATCGATCTTATACGCTTGGAGGGAGCCTGCGGGGTTTAACACAATGATGATAGACTAGAAAGAAGATGAAAACTATTCAAAATTATCGAAATTAACCATAATAAATAGTTAGGAAAATGACATATCAGATTACAAAATTACCATAATATCGCCAAGAAAAGAGGTTTGAATAAAAAACACACACTTCCTTATTGATCCGCTTACAAGAGAGCTGATTGCACCACACTTGACAAGCCTACAACCGATACTATGCCTACTTTTCTCAAAGAGGAGCCACTAGACTAGAGAAAGAGAGACGAGAATGAGAGACACTATGCTGCTACTGCAAGAACCGACGAAATAACCAATGGCAAGCCTCCAATATATAGCTAGTGAGGGCGCACATCCCAAGAGAAAAGAAAGGAAGATAGCTACTGAAGCATGCGTCCACATGTGTGAGAGAGGAGAGGGCACATTGAGGAAGAGAGAATGAGTGGAAGTGAGAGTGAGAAAAACGCCCAAGTCAACTGGAGTAAAGGGGTAGGTGAAGGCTATATTTCACTGCCAACACATGAGTGAGGTTCAGTTAACTCAATAACGAGGTTGGCTATACGGCTAAACTCATGCAACCCCTTCTCCATCATTAATTAATTATCACATGCTCGAATATTTAGGAATGTGCACCCTAGCTGAGGTGGATGCCACATCATTGCCACATGTCGACCTCTGAGGATGCCACTTGGCACTGCATGGACGATGACTAGACCTGCTAAATATAGCAATTGTTAAAAATATCCATCTGGTCCCAAAATTTTGAAACTTGTCGAAACTGACCCAAATTTTCGACAAATGCTCTGCATCACTGGGCGAGCACCATTATGTGTCTACTGCTAAAAATAGAAAGTCCACATGTCCATTATATTATACTCATTGAATTCGATTTTTCGCAAGGGATCCGAATCCGAAATCAGAATAGACATGTGAACCTTGGTACTCAACCTGCTAAAAATAGAAAGTCGTCTGAATGCCCTCGACTTTATACTCGTTGATCTTGTCTTCTTGCAAGGAATCCGAATATGCGATCAGAACCGACATGCGAACCCTAGTGATTGACCTACTAAAAATAGCGATCTGGGCCACATCATCCCAAAAAAGGTCCAAAAAACTCTAGATGTCTCAAGGATCAATACTGCGCTCTAAGAATCTGACTCTGGGGCCTAGAGTAAAACCTACTAAAAAAAGAAATCTTCAGCAAGTCGCCCGAAAAAGTGTCATCGGGCCTAGAATCCTACAAGGACTCATACTGTATGCTCAGAATTGCCTCAAACTGTCAAGAGACCCACTCAAACTGTGTCTCCTCAAATTTAGCAACACTTGTATCTCTCTCAAAATGCATGGAAACTAAGTCATCTCTGACTCCGAACCAAGCAACCATGTACTGATCATGTACCTGCCTCATGTGGGAACCAACCTCCTGCTCAACATAAGTGCTAAACTCTGGGAAAATCCCAGTATGGGAAAATGTAGGTCTTGCATGTGGGTGCCTCTGTAGAGGGCGAGCTGCACCTTATCATGGATGCCATTGTTTCCTAGCCCATTCAATGCCTTTTATTCTTAGTCTTATTACTTTTGGTCTTTTTTCTTTTCAAGGGAAAAGTTGGGGGACACTGTCCTGGTGTGGTGACTAGAGGTGACAGCGTTACCCACAAGCATTTCACAGAAATGAGAAGGTTGGCTCGTGATGAGGCCCCCTTTCTCTTGGCTATGCCACCAAGAACCACTACCATGGCTTAGTGACCAGATAGATGGTAGTGTCATACCGCTACATGCCCATGGACCTAATAGGTCAGCTCATGATGAGACCTCCCATCCACCAACTAGTACCTTGAGTTTCGATTTATCTTATGGGTCCCCTTTTCTTACTGAGAAGCTTTTTATTGCTTTCTTGGGAATCCCTGGGCGAAGCATCTCAAAGGTTTCATTTTGGCTTTTACTCTTGCCAGCTACTTTTACCCTCTGGGCCTTTAGCCCCTTCTTCCCACAAGGCAAGGTACAACCCTTCCTAGCGTGGCAAACCCAATGCCCGAACCAAGGTGGGGGGAGATGAGAGGAATAATGATGGAAAGTGGTAAGTATGGAGGGAATGGACGATGACCTTTCATAGACCCACCTAGTGGCAACTCATCCTAAAGGGGAATCAGCTTACTAGGGCATTATGTCATCTTCCTAGGTATGAACAAGTTAAAGAGCATAATTTCCAAGCAAACGTTATGAAATGAAGGAGAATATAATGCAACATACTTAAGTGCTTCAATAATCAAAGTGACACATACCATGATACCCGGACTCATTACTGCTACTTCAGGACCAGGCTGGTGGGATGGGTACTATTGTTGCTGATAGATAGGCTGCATTGAAGAAAAGATGGGCCCTCCGGGGCCATGCTCAAGTCATCTGGCTCTCGGCACTCCATGTCTAGGACTTGTGGGCCTCGAGACATGATCTCCTTAGTTATCCCTAGGATAGGGGATAACAGTAACTTCAAAATGGGTCTATAAGATCAAACATGCAGTAGACGGAAGCGTGGACAAATACAAGGCAAGGTTCATAGCTAGAGGGTTCTCCCAGAAGGAGGGAGAAGATTATGACGAAACCTTTGCTCMTGTTGCCAAATATACTTCTATTAGAGCCATTATATCGCTTGTTGCTTCCATGGGATGGAGTCYACATCAGATGGATGTAAAGACAGCTTTTCTCAATGGAGCAATTGAAGAAGAAGTGTACATTGAACAACCTYAAGGTATTGAGGTACATCCCAGAGACACTCATGTTTGTAGATTAAAGAAAGCCCTGTATGGACTCAAGCAAGCTCCAAGAGCTTGGTATGCCAGAATTGACAGTTACTTAATAAGACTTGGTTTCTCTAAGAGTCATGCAGATCCAAATCTCTACTACAAGGTTGTGAACAATGCACMTGTGATTCTACTGTTGTATGTCGATGATTTATTCTTGACAGGTGCAGAATCTCTCATCACCCAGTGTAAGAAGGAATTAGCTTCTGAGTTCAATATGAAAGATCTTGGTCTCATGCACTATTRCTTGGGACTAGAAGTATGGCAGAAGCGTGGTGAAATCTTCCTTGGACAAGGAAAGTATGTAGTGAAGATTCTTCAGAAATTTGGAATGATGGATTGAAAATCCATGGCCACTCCTATTACCACAGATATAAGAAAAATAAGTGACTCAGATTCTGATCCAGCAGACCCGTCCTTATATCGTCGTTAATGTATCTAGTGAATACTCGACCAGATATTTGCTTTGTTGTAAACACTTTAAGCCAGTTCCAGGAGGAACCCATACATGAGAACTAGATAGCTGCAAAGCATGTTCTAAGATATATTCGTGGGACGCTAAACTATGGTTTAAGATACACCTCATCCAGTGATATACAGCTTCATGGATTCACAGATTTAGATTGGGCAGGGAGTGCAGAAGACAAAAGGAGTACTTCAAGGATGTGTTTCAGTATGGGCTCTGTTATGATATCATGGGCCAGCAGGAAACAGAAGTTTGTCGCACTCAGCACAGCAAAAGCAGAATATATCGCAGCATGTGAGGCATGTACCGAAGCAGTATGGCTGAGGAAGCTGATTTCTGAACTATTTGATCAGGTACCAGATTCAACCATAATATACTATGACAATCAAAGTTGTATGAGGCTATTAGAACACCCAGTGTTTCATGACCGGTCGAAACATATTGAGATCAAATACTACTTTATTCATGATAAAGTCCGGGAAGGAGAAGTGAAACTCCAATATATCTCCATAGATGAGCAGGTAGCAGATATTTTGACAAAGCCTTTGTCCAGGATAAAGTTTGCATACTTAAGGGACAAGATGGGGCTCGTGGAGATAATTCCCTTAGCTGAAAAGGAAGAGATGGCTCCCCAGGTTGGGAGGGAGCACTGATATGTTATTGATTCTTGGATAGTCATTTTCCAATTTGGTCCAGGTTGGGCAGTTCCTTTCCAGTCTAGACAGTGGTTCGAGATTTCTAACAGACAGGCAGTTCAGAAAATGGTCCAGATCAGACAGTGATTTTCATAATGAAAATGGTCTGATAGATTGTTGATGTACCATAGACAACGATTCCCCTTGTGGCCAGTGTGAGGGAATGGTCTAGGATAGTCATTCTTCTTTATGGTCACTCTGAGTAGTGGTCAAGTAGAACGGTTCACCTCATCAGACAGTCATCCTTTCGAAGTTCACATTTGTGAGAAGTTTCGAAGAATGGTCCGGTTTGGAGGTTAGTGCAGGACAGTCATTTCCATTAGGAAATGGTTCGGACAGTCATTCCCTAAGGCAGACTCATTCTCTCCAGCTTTCACTGTGATTAGTGCCAGAAGAATGGCCCAGTTAGGTGAATGGTCCAGGTTCAACAATCAAGGACAGGCATTCCCTAGGGCAGACTCATTCTCTCCAGGTTGCACTATGATTAGTGTCGGAGGAATGGCCTAGTTAGGTGAATGGTACATGCTCAGAAATCAGGGACAATTATTCTTCTATGCTTGGGAAGAATAGTACTTTCTGAGGGCAGATGCTCTTCCAAATCTCACATATGTGAGTGGAAGAATGGCCCAGGTGACTCAGTTTGTATCATGATATTGTTATGCAGGTTGATATCAAATGATATGATTGTTGTGAAGATTGTATGTCTCTGGACAGTAGTTGTATGTTATTGTGGTGGATGTGTTCCACTGGTTGTGACTATGTGTCACTGGTTAGTAGCCATGTGCTACTAGGTGTGGTTGTGTACCACTGGATAGTAGTTGTGTACTACTTTGGATAGACACAGTTGTGTTCTATTGGATGGCATTGTTCTGATTGCCATGGAGACTATCTAGTTGGATAAGTGATGATGGTGCTCGTGATTTGATCATGAGATAGCCTGTGTGGCTATGATGATGCTACTGGTTGAATGGTCTGTTTGTGCTCAAGACCATTGCCTTTAATACCTCCCTAGCTAGGAGGGAGTGTTGATATTATGGTAGTTGCGGGAGGTATTGACCTCCACCTGTAACCTTTGACGAGACTAAAATACTCAAAGAAGCAAGAGAAACCCTAAAGATTTGGATAATAATCCTAGAAGACAAGCCGGCCTAATAGAATAAATAATATTAAGTTATTAGCCCCCAGGAATAGAACTCGGCCCAGTTAGTTAAGATGAAGCAGTAAAAATAAAGGGAGCTAGATGTCATTTGTCACTCACTCACTCACGACTGCATAAGGACAAGAAGTGTGCATGAGTGAAGGAGAATTGCAACTGCTGCAGTAGTGACTTTGTCTTGGGTTATTGGTTTGGACTTTCTGCTTGGTCTTTGGTTATCCTTGCTTGGTGTGCTAGCCTTGGTTGGCTATTGGTCTGCTACCGGAATTATTCTGTCTGTCGAGGTTTAGGTGCTCGGGGGTGGCCTTTGTGCCTATGGTTGGGTGACAATATTGTTATATTGTCTATGGTGAAACGGGCACACCCATTTTTCTAACACGGAGAACAAAGGAGGAGAAAGCTACATACAAGCAACCATATATAGGGCCAAACTAAACCATTTATTAGTAAATATGCTTCGATATTGTTTTTCCGACTCTGTGTGGGTACATACCTTGCAGGAAGAAAGCAAATCTTTATAGCAATTCTTGTCCAAGCGGTTGCACCAACTTCACAGTTGCAACAATGAACAGGGTATCTTCTAGAGCCAAAACGCAACACTACTTACTTTCTCCACAATCCAAAACTAAAGCAAGAAATAATGAGAACCCTAGAGACTCCAAGGTGGTAAAGCGCAGGCTTGGCGGCATAAATGCCCCGGTCATTTCCAACTTAATGCATGGCAGATGTAATGGCCAGCTCAACGTTCATACGCCGTCAGTCTCATATCAAAACTCAATACCAAATAATACCATGTGTTATCAACAATTGAAACCATATAATATCAACCCCAAAACAATATATGATATGCGTTGATCAATAACCATCAAAAAATCGACCAAACCTTCATTGTTAGGAATAGCATATCAATTATTTGCACCAAGGTGTTTATCCATATAATCCTTTATTGTATCAAGGAGTAAGAGACATATAAAGTCAAGCCAACAATCAATGTATACTATGCTTTAAATCCTCATGAACCATATATCTTTTGCTTTTAAAACTATCAGGGTGTTCCCTTTATATGAAACTTTTAATGCCTTTGGGAGATGGAATACGCCAAGCCAAAGCATATATGCTTGCTATGCTAAATATCATGTTTTGCATGAGTCTTGTGATGTTATACTTAAAACATGATCTCAAATATAAACTTTTAATATATGTGGCAAGGACATAACCATGTAGAGAACCATAACTTCCTAAGCATTAAGCCAACATTGGTCACCATATGATAATTAACTTCTTTGTTACCATGCTCGAGGTGATAATCTAAACTGAAACCAAGACATGTTATAACAATGCTATATCATCATGTTGAGAAAATGAATGCCATACAAGACCGTATAATATCAATGCTCTTTCCTAGGGGACCCCACCTATTATAATTTTTTAAATTCTTTGAATGAGTTATAAGTTTCACAACACTTTGAGAACTTTTTGGAATAGCTGGACAAAGTATGAGTCAACAGTTGGGTATCCATTTAGTGCCATGTTCACCAACTCTGCATCTACAATCTTCTCCCCAACGATTACAAGTTGATCACAGATCTGTGTGACCTTCATCAAGAACTGGTAACTAAATCTCATTTGGTCATCTCTACGGATCTGAGTTTGGTTTGTAATATCATTTTGTTGTTTATGTTCTCACTTTGGTAGAGGCCAACCAAGGCATCGAACATCTCCTTTGCAATTTTTTTCTCAAATATATGAGGGATCAAATGATCCTTTATGGCGTCCATGATCATCCACTTGGCCTTCACTACCTTCTTCTTGTGAGTTGTCAATTACTACAGATCTGTAGGCGAAGGCACAACATCCTTGATAATATCCTAGAAATTATTCTCTTCTAATAAGAGTGTAACCCTCACTTTCAATGACAAGAAATTTGAGGCGCCATCCAGTCTGTCCTCGAATATGAGGCTAACTGAGGCCATCTCTAACATCTAATGCACAAACTCCCAAATCTGAAAATTAGTCCTTAAAAAAGGAATGTTGAAACCCTCTAATCGTCGGTCCTTCTTTCCGAAAATTGATTTCCTGTTGTAAATCCTTGAGAATCTCAATCAGAGAAATAGCTCTAATACCATGTAAATTTTCAAGCCTGGGTGACTGTTGTCCTAATGTTCTCTCATTGAATAATTTAATACAGAATTTATTTAAGAGCAGAAAATTAAATTTATGAACATTGCATCAATCACATAGTAGCTGAAAAATGAACAGCAGAAGAAATAAAATACATACAAAATGAACAGCGGAAGAAATAAAACACATACACATGGATTTCTCCTTCAAACCAGCTTTTCATTCCTTTGATCAAAGCTTACAAGGTGACCTCTGCAGCCTTCCCTTAACCAACAGTTGTATAGTCAATAAAATCACCTCAAACAATAGTGTATGACCAGATCTGAGGGTGTACAACCTATGCATGAAGAAAGGACTACTACAACAGTGGTATGCCCTTTATGGCCTGCTATACTTGTTGGTCACTTCAGCAATATGCTCCTCTTCTTCTCCTTGAATGCACTATGCCCTCTTCCAGCGCTCTTGTTGTCTTCTCATGTGTGTGTTGACCTCTCCTATCTGTTAAGGTTTAAGATATTATTAGAGTTCTTTGCATTTCACTAGATAACAATAGCATAGATAGGATCACTAAGAAATACACAATCACAAGAGACACATCATTTATCCTGGAAAACCCTCATGGGGGAGAAAACCCAGCAAAACTTCCTTATTATAGATAGCCAATACAATGCCAAGAGATAACTCAAACAAATACAGAAAGTCCTCTCCCAAGAATGCGCCTCTCTCTCTCTCTCTCTCTCTTCTCCAACTGCAGCTCCGAAACTTGCTTCTCAATGAACAAGTGAGTGTGTGTCTAAGTGAGGCGCTAGCCTCCTTATTTATACAACTCTGGCACGTGTGGACGGAGGTGTCTCTTCACTGGTAGGGCCGACTTCTTCTTCTGGGTGGTTATAACCACCTTTAATATATTATGGGGCCGACTTCTTATTCTGCCTATTACAATTATGTTTTGACCAATCCGCAAAAGGGGATTTGGTCTTTTACAATAGCCGACATGATCAATCCGCAATAGGGGATTGATCTAATGAATAATACAACAATAATAATTAGAATACACTTTGCAGTTACATTATTTCAACACTCCCCCTTAACAAGAATGGTATTCTACAACAGCATCAGGCGAGAGAGAGGACAGCATCATCAACAACATCTTGGAACACTGACTGGCGTATCTATAAATCATCGGAAGTTTTTCTCATCGGCAGCATCGTCATTCTCAATGGAATGGAATCATCATCTGCATCAATATGGATTAGTATAAAACTAATACATCATCATCACAACACAAGGCTGGTCACATCATCACAGCACGAGGCTGGCTCATCATCACAACACGAAGTTGGCACACTACACAACAATTAAGCTGGAATCACAACACAACAATTAAGCTGGAAACACAGTACTAGATTGGCTTTATGTCACAGCAATTAAGCTGGAAGCACAGTACTAGGTTGGCATATCTCAACACAACAATTAAGTTGGAAACACAATACTAGACTGGCTTTACGTCACAGCAATTAAGCTGGAAGCACAGTACTAGGCTGGCATATCTCAACACAGCAATTAAGTTGGAAATACAATACTAGACTGGCTTTACGTCACAGTAATTAAGCTGGAAGCACAGTACTAGGCTGGCATATCTCATCACATCAATTAAGCTGGAAACACAATACTAGACTGGCTTTACATCACAACAATTAAGCTGGAAGCACAGTACTAGGCTAGCATATCTCAACACAACACTACTCCCCCTTTCGAGGGAGGTCCTTTCGGACTATACCAATCTTATCTCGAAAGTGCTAAAACTTTACATGAGATAGAGCCTTGGTCAACACATCAGCAACCTGTTCGTCCATGCTAACATATTGGAGCTTTATGGCTCCTATCTGCACCATGTCACAGATGTAATGTTATCGAATCTCTATGTGCTTCGACTTGTCATGAAATACAGGATTCTCTGTCATCTTTATGCATCTCTGGTTGTCACATAGGATCGTGGTTGCTTCCATCTCTAGGTCAAATAGACCAGTCAATAACTTACGAACCCATATAACTTCGCAACTGGCAGAACACGCAGCAATGTATTCTGCTTCCGTTGTACTGAGAGCAATGTTGGATTGCTTCCTACTCTGCCATGAGATCATGGCTGATCCCAAACTGAAATAGCATCCTG
>ML788419.1:50449-62015 GCA_009831015.1 Picea engelmannii
GACATATTTATGTGTAATATTTAATAATATTTGGTTTATTATGGAAAGAAGACTATACAATGGTGGCATATGTTTGAGTACTATTTTATTTATAAACCCGTTAAAATTTTATTACAAAGGAAGTAATTTTGGAAAGGGGGGTTCCATTTTTTATATAATTTAGAGATTATAGATACATATCAAGTTTTTATTTGTATTCTCTATTGATAAAATGGTGGAATCAAGGAATATTGAGCTCTGAACACCCCATAATTATTATACATGGAAACTCAAGATGCAACACCGGTTGCAATCTAAAGGGATTTGAAAAATGTTAGGTAATACTAAACCAAAGTTTACAAAGGAAATTGAGAGATTTGCCTATAGAAAAAAACTCAATGAAGCAATGGGTCTAATTGGTTTGCATGTTTCAGACAATTTGTTGTTTCATATTGGTGAATGTAAAACTCCAAAAGAAAGGTGGGACAAGTTGGCTTCTTTATTTGGTAAAGTCAATGAATTTCAATCCTTACATTTGAAATTATAATTGTCATCGCTTGTACTTGAAGAGTATGTGTCCATTGAAGATTATCTTTCCAAATTCAGGTAACCGGTGGCGCAACTGAAATGGTTTGGAAACATCAAATTAGATGAAGAGTGCATTTTCTTGATTCTATCCAAGCTAAAAGGTCATTTTTAGGTTTTTTCTTCTATATGTTACTCTACTATGGATGCACTTGGAGATTATTTTAAAATTCCATCTTTTGAGATCTTTTGTGAGTGCTTACCAAAGAATAGTCTAAGATTATGCAATTAGATTCTCTTTCTAGATCTAAGAATCGGGATCTTGTGGCTCATACCTCCAAAGGTAAGCACACAACTTCATATAAACAAAATAAATATTATGCTCAAGTTGGTGAGTCTGCCTCCAAGCCTCAATAGAAAACAAAATATTTTCCTCCATCTTCCAAGTTTGTTTGTTCTTCCTCCAAGACAAAGAAGAAGAAGTAAAGTGAAATATGTAGTTTTTGTGGCACACTTGATCATGTCGAATCCAAATGCTAGCTGAAATTAGAAGCCTTGAATGAAGCCATGTGACAACAAAAAAATTCAGTGCCCAAACCTTCTTCATCTGGTAAAGGGCACACTTTATATGTTAAAGCTTTATATGCCTCTTTAAACAGTTGGATACTTGATTCTAGTGCATCACACTGACATGAATAATTATCATGAGTTGCTTCCTTCCACCTTTGATTGTAACATTCCATAGATCACAGTTAGAGACTCTACACAACTTGATATTTTAGGATCAAGCACCGTGTAATTAGATGACGAGTTCATCACTAATGTTCTCCTTGTTCCTAACATCTCTACCAATCTACTCTCAGTTTTTTAGATATGTCATTTTGGTGATGAGAAAATAGTAGAATTTTCTCCTAATGATGTAGTCATTTGAGAACTACATAATCCAGACATTGTTGTTGCTTCTAGAAGAGTTTATCATAATTCTCAATTGTACAAGTTTTCTTGTTTTGAGCCGTCCTCCAATTCCTCTTTCATTACACATGTTGATTCTTTGAGTAGACTTTGGCATGAAATATTGGCGATCTAAAATATACGTATTTTCAAGAGTTGAGCACACAAAAATTGGTGCATGGTCTTTCTAAAGTTTCTTACAATGATGGAGTTTTTCCAGGTCATGTTCTTGGAAAACAACATCAAGATCATTTCCCTAAAGGTAAGGCCTTGCGTGCTACAACACCCATTGAGTTGGTACATAATGATCTCATGTCATTTTCAACTTGTTCATTTTCAAGGGCTAAGTATGCACTCGCTTTTATTGATGACTTATGACATCGCTCTTGGTTTACTTTCTTAAGTATAAGAGTGATGTCTTTGCTACTTTTAAGACCTTCAAGGATTTTTTTGAGAAGAATTCCTCTCTTTCTATCAAGAAACTATGCACAGATAATGTGGGGGGGGAATGCCAATCAAGCATTCAAGGATTTTTATAGAGAACATGGAAATCAACATCAACATTTTGTTCCCTACACCCATCGGCAAAATGGTGTTGTTAAATGAAGGAACTGAACACTAAAAGAGATTGTATATGTTGTTTTCATACATTTATGAGTTGAAAGTATTGTTTCATTTCATCTAAAGCACTTCTTTCAGTTAGAAATGCTCTCCATTTCACTCGAGAAGGTTTATGTTTGCCCAAGATATGGACATTTCAGTCAGATCCGTAGGTACAAAGCCTAAATACGTCCTTTAATTATTATTTTTACAAAGACAATATCTTAGTTTTCAATTTTTGTTTCTAGGTTGGTGCTCTTTCAAGTATGTGTATGCTCTTTTCCCTGCACTCTGTGCGATCTTGAAAAATCAGAAACACAACGGAAAGTGTTTTCTTGCATGTTTATGCTCTTTTCTGTGCACCCTGTGTAATCTCCGAAAATAAAAAACAGAGAAAAAACTTGCATTTTCTGGATAAGCTAACATAGATATAACCCCTTTGTTGTTGTCGAGAATATTTTTTTTTTATGTGTGAACACATGAAAATAATTTTTATTGAGCATGCACCTTGAGTTGGAGCTCCAACGACGACGACAACAACAACAACAACACCTTATCAACAATGGGGGGGGGGGGAGTATGTCAAATCAGGCATTCAAGGATTTTTGTACAGAACATGACAATCAACATCAACACTATGTTCCCTACACCGATAAGGAAAATGGAGTTGTTAAATTAAAGAACCAAACATTAAAAGAGATTGAAAATTGGATGATTCAGTCCAAGAACATGTCACCTTCTTTCTAGGCTGAAGTAATGAATTGTGCCAATTACATTCAAAATCGGATGCCTCATAGGGCAGTTGTTAGGATATTTAGACACTGAGGAGTTAGCTAAGTTCAACTTGGTCTAATGTGTTGTTAGGTTAAAGTGAATTTCTTAGTGTGTTTATTTAGTATTCATTAGTATGCATTTGTAATTTGACAGTCATGATATGTTATAGACATAGAGTGATCTAAAGACTGATATTCTCCTCGATTTTAAAAACTACATTGATGTGTGGCTTAACACCTTATTGGTCCATGATCTCCATTTAAAGAGAACGAATGGTCATTTGCCAATGATCGATTATGAAAAAATCTCTTGTAATATTTTCCATTTGCATTAATAAATTGCCACAAGTGGCCAGGTTGGTTGGGGTCGTGGATGTTTCCCCACGATGGGGTTTTACCATGTAAAATCATCGATGTGTTGATCTTTGATATGGTTGTGTGAGTGGTTATTGAAGGTGTTTGTCCTCTATTGGAGTACTCTGTGTTTTCGAACATGGTATCAGAGCTCATTTGAAGATCTGCTCTTGTTGTAGATCGTGATCTTCAAGTTGTGTTGCCACATTTCTAGTTTCTGCTATTTTTGTACATTTATGGGTTGAAAGGACTGTTCTATTGCATCTAGAGCACTTCTTTTAGTTATAAATGCATTTCATTTCACTCCAAAAGGTTTATGTTTTCCCAAGATATGGCCATTTCGGTCAAATCTGGAGGTACAAAGCCTAAATATGCCCTTTTTATTTTATTTTACAAAGATAATATTTCAGTTTTTATTTTTGTTTCCAGGTTGCTACTCTTTCCAGTCTGTGTATGATCTTTTCCCTGCTCTTTGTGTGATCTTGAAAAATCATAAACACGGAGGAAAGTGTTTTATTTCCTACGTATGCTCTTTGTCATGCGTTCTATGCGATCTCGACAAATAATAAACAAAGATAAAACTTGCATTTTCCGGGTAAGCTAATCAATATCTAACCCATTTATTGTTGTCGGGAAGCAAATTTTTTGTGTGTGTGAACACATGAAAATAAGTTTTTTTTAGCATGCACCTTGAGTTGGAGCTCCAACAACTATAACAACAACACCCCCATCCTCCTCATTTACAATTATAATGTGTTTTGCACTAGCTCACTTGGTTGAAAGTTGTTTCATTTAGTAAAAGGTCTTGTCAAATTCAAGTCTTTTTTTTTATACGTTTTGAAAAAGTTAATTCATTCATTGTAAAGTGCATTTTACTTAAATTATAAAAGTGAATCACTATTAAATAACTTTAATATTTTCTTTCAAGTTGTTTTTTTGCATGAAACTCTAATTTACAAAGTAACTTCATTGTAAAAGTGATTCTCACTTATTCTATAAAAGGGGGTTCACTTCATAAGTAGGTTATTTGTAAAAGTGATCTTATATGCAAAGTTAGAGAAGGAGGGACATCACCACATGGGCCAACCTCTACTTGCCACGTGGCTCTTTGGTTATCGTTTATGCCTTTTTAAAAAAGGCATAACTTTCACATCCAAAGTTCGTTTTCAATGTCATTCTTTTTTAAACAACCTATTTTTTTGAAAGCTTTCCATCTAGACCATCAATTTTATATTTTAAATCCATATTCTCCACCTATTTTAATATAGTTTCTCCCAATGATCTTTTTCTTACTAGTACCAACTACTTCTCATGGAAATCCCATATGGAGGATGTACTAAAAAGTAAAGGAATGTACTGGATTACCTTGAGAAAAGAACAAGAACCCACTAATTCCAAAAAAAATCCAAATGGGATAATAAGAATGATGAATCATGTGGACTTACCAGAATGTCCATCACTCATGATTTAAGGTTTCACCTTCAAGGATTTGATGACCCCGATGAAGCTTGGGAAAAGCTTCAAGCTAAGTTGGGTAAACACAGTATTATTTGAGCCCACCATGTTGAAAATTAGTTAATGACTTTAAGTCCCAATGATTTTCCTTGCATTGAAGATTATTTTTATAAGTTCAAAACACGTAGACTTTTATGTCAAGACTGTAAAATAGATATGAAGGATGACAGATGCATATATGTTATTCTTGCTAAGCTTGGTAGTGCATATTCTGTCTTTGTATCTACCTTTTATGCCACCAGAGAAGCTCTAGGGAGTGCTTATAAAGAACCAAATCTTGAGTCTTTTTGTGATTCTCTGATTCGAGAGAAAGATAATATTGTGCAACTTGGAGTGATTAGCATTGTAGGTACATCCAAGAAAGCATTAATGGCCCAACAGAAAGATAAATCCGAGAATTTGAAGAAGCAACATCCTCGCCACAACAAAAAGAAAAAGAAAGGTCCCAAACCCTGTCCGCCAACTTTTGCTCCTAATGGTGAAAAAGGAGCAAAATCCAAAAATAATAACACTTACAAGAATTCCAACTTTTGTGGGAAAGATGGTCATGTGGAGTCTAAATGTTTTAAAAATATGAAAGTCTTAGAAGCAACGATGAAGAAGCACAACATCATTATCTAGTCTTCTTCTTCTAAGTCTTCTTCTCATGGACATTCACTTTCTGCTTCTAGTTTCTCCTTCAATGCAACTTCTACTTCTTGTTCTGATGAATGGCTTATTGATTTTGAAGCAACTTATCATATGGATAAGGATAAAACCATTTTTTTTTGCTCTAAATAAATGTAACACCAAATAAATATTTGTTGGTGATGATAGATCTCTTATGTCCTAGGGTCTGGAACAATTCAAGTAGATAATGGTCATTTTAATAATGTATTATGTGTTCCAATTCTTTCTTGCAACCTTCTATCAATGTATTAAATCACTCATTTAGGTGAAGGTAAAAATGTAGAGTTCCCACCTCGCCAAGTTGTAATCAAGATTTAAAAGATCCTAAGCATGTCCTAACAACGGGAATTATGGATGATATTACCAGGTTGTACAAATTTGAAAAATTAGGTCATGTAAAGTATCGCTCATTGCAGGAACTATGTAATCAACACATGATGACTGGTTTTCCTCTTGTTTCTTGCAAAGATGGTGTTTATGCCAACTGTGTTCTCAACAAACATCATCGAGATACTTTTGACAAATGTGTCTCTTGGCACACCTTGACCCGTTTATAACTTATTCATAGTGATTTGTGTGGTCTGCTTTCTTCTCCTTTTTTGGGGTGCAAGTATTTCTTAACTTTCATTAATGGATTCTCCAAACGCACTTGGGTTTACTCCTTAAAACTTAAGAGAAATTTTTTTGACAAGTTTTTGGCCTACAAGGCCCTTATAGAAAAACAATCTAGACATCAACTTCAAAGGTTAAGAACATATAATGGAGGTGAATATGTGAACAACAAATTTACAAGTTATTGCACTGCACAAGGCATTCAAATGCAACATATTATTCCATATACACCACATCAAAATGGTGTCGATGAAAGAAAGAATCAAACATTAAAGGAAATGATTGATTGTATGATCCAATATAAAGGATTAAGTCTTCATTATTGGGAAGAAGCCATCGACTGTGCAAATTACATAGTAAATCCTTCTCCCACAAAGGCTCTAAAAAATATAACGTTGGAAGAAGCATGGACTAAAATTAATCTAGATGTAATCCATTTCTATGTATTTGGTAGTGTAGCATGGGCTCACCTTCCCGATGAGAAAATGAAAGTTTTATAGTGTAAAAGTGAGAAGTGTATTTTTGTTGGATATTCTGAAGATGTCAAAGGTTACATAATTCTTCAACTTCATTCTAATGAAATTATTATTAGAAGAGATGTTAAATTTAATGAAAATCTCTTGGCCCGTGAGCCTGAATCGACATTTGTGCCATCTTTAGCTTGTAAATCATGTTCAATGTTTGTGTCATCCTCTGTTCCTATTCTAGTTTCTTCTTCTTCAGATGACGACGGCGAGGATGAAAATCCACCTCTGCCTGCTCACCTTCCCGCATATGAGTCCATTGAGCATGAACCTCCACCAACAACACAACTTCCTAGATGGGTCTATTCAAGACGAGAAGCAATTTGTGATCTTGTCAGTGATCCTTCAGATCATTGTCGAACACATTCACAGTTCCAACAATCCTCTTTTCTTTTGTAACACCCTTGGTTTTGATCCATATGACTAAAACATATTACGTAATCGTGACTTAGGCTAGTGAGCCAATAAAGTTGAAAAGGGGCTAGAGTGCTTAGGAAATGTAATCATTATATATATATATATATATATATATATATATATATATATATATTAATAAAATACATCGTTGGTTGCAAGATGGACAAGGACTATAGATAGGGGGATATGATTCCATAAGATAGGGGGATAAAGGGGCTAAGTCTTTTATATTATTTTATTCACCCATCTTGGTTTTATTTAAGGAAGTGGTTACATGAGTTTCTCGAGGAAGGCCATGTGGTTCTTGATTTTCAAGTAAACATATAAACCCCTCATTGGGTTGTTTGGGTGATTCACTCTTTCATTTGGTTCTTCATTCAGTGTTAATCATTCATTCATTCTTACACATTTTTTTGCTATTGGTATGGGCATGGAAACAAATGGTTGGGGGTAGAGATCCATTGCTAGATGGTTGTGAGGATTTATTGATCATTTTAGGAAGGGATGGATGCCGATGTGTATGATATTGATGACAATTCTAAAATAACTGTCCACAGCTAAGAACCCTAAGAGTTTATGGCATTGAGATTTCCTGACCAGTAGCATTGGAACCCTGGAGAGAAATTGAACAACCTAAGGGACTGGATGACAGAGAAAGAGGTTCATTTCTTTAGGTTATGCTGGCTGAAGGGGAAGATAGTTGGAAATTAGGATTGTTGTGTGGTTGGGAAAACACGAGAGCCTATTATATAATTGATGTGGGTAGAGTTGGCATAGGCCATGTCCTTCTAGATTCATAGACATGGCTCGGGGGTGAGATGATGTTGAGATTTGGAGAAACAATGTATATGGTTGGGAGGAACATCCTTGGTCTGCAACCAGTTGGTGAATGGTTCAATTAATGATAAGTTCTCTCTGTGTTTTCTGTATATTTATATTCCACTGTGTATTATTATTATCTCTAAGATATGATTTATTTATAATGTGCCTACTTGCTAGTTATTGTTGTGCATGGCGTGCTATTAAGTATTATTTTATGGTTTAACATGTTCTAATTAATTGCATGCTTTGGATTGACATTTCTTGAATGGAAAGAATGGAACAAAAATTCATAATCAATCCAAGAGGGAGAATTTGGAAGTACCGGGGCAATCGGTATGTTCAATATTAGTATCCGAGAAAAACGTTTTGGGTTTGTTGTACCGATTACGTTAAAAGTGGTATAAGAGCGTTCTTGAATGGTGTTATTGAGGTAACATGGTTCAACCTATTGGCCAGGTACGTCACAGAGTGGTATTAGAGCTTCCGATTCAAACACCAGACTAGTATGGGCCAAGATGAGTGCAAATTTGGGAAAAAAATGAAAAAATTAGAGAGGAATTCCCCAAATTCATGAGAAGATTCGAGTTTTAAATAACCCATAATTTTCCGAGGAGTTTAATGGAGTTGATATGCAGAGTTATAGAGCCAAATTTGACCTGGGAGGTCAAAAAAATGATATTTTATTGGTCGCTATAACGCAAGGAAGAGTTCAGAGAATCAACGATCGAGATCGTGTTCGATATTGAGATCAATGACCCATATTCACCCTTGATAAATTTAAAAATTTATACGGTTTTGAAATTTGGAAAGGTTACCGGATCGAAGATCGAGATTCATTTCGGTGGTTGGGGAAATGAGGAAGATCGACGATCCGTATTCGTTTTCGGCCATTTGGGAAGTTGGAGAAGATCAACGGTCAAGACCATTCATGACGGGAGATCAACAACCTAGACCCACTTGGGTTTTGGTTGAAATTTCTAAGTGTTGAAGTTTTCCAAAAGAAATCTCCGGTTGTCGATGGTTTATGGTCGAGAATCGACAAGTTTTGGTGAAGCGTTGAAGTTCGCCAAAAGAATCTTCGATGGTTGATGGTCAAAGATTGACAATTTTTGGCAAAGTGTTGAAGTTCGCCAAAAAAATCTCCAATTGTCAATGACTAATGGTCAGGGATTGGCAAGTTTTGGTGAAGTGTTGAAGTTCGCCAAATGAAATATCTGATCACCGATGGCCAATGATCGAGGATCGATAAGTTTTGGAAAAGGGAGTTCATGCGTCTAAAAGACATCTTCGATCATCAATGACCGATGGTCGGGGATCGACAAGTTTTGGTGAAGAGTTGGTTCGACCAAAAAACATCTATGATTGTTGATGGTCGATGGTTAGGGATCGACAAGTTTTGGTGAAGAGTTGGTTCATCCAAAATAAATCTTCGATCACCGATGGTTGATGATCGGTGATCAACGAAATTTAGTGAAAGTTTCATGCAGCCAAAGGAAATATTCGACACCGATGGTAGATGGTCGACATATTTAGTGTGAAGTTAAAAATTTCTTCCAAGAGACACTGTTGATGGTTAATGAACAAAAGAGGAGGGTGACTATCATACCACATCACCATCCACGTGTCATGCCATGTCATCCCAATTAATTCCCAAGGATGATGTGTCATGCCATGTCATCCCAGTTGATGCCTCAAGATGATGTGTCATGCCATGTCATCATCTACATGTCATGTGTGTGTCATGCCATGCCAATATAGGTTCCACATCAACGAAGAGATAACAGATCACCAATGGTCGGGGTTTGCCTAGATTTGTGAGCAATCTTGGTTTTCCAAGAGAGATGACCGATGGTTGATGGTCGATGATCGGGTGTCGGGGAGAGTCATGAGCAACTTTTGGTTTGTGAATAAAAATGATCTGTGATCAATGATCGATGATCGAGCATCGGGGAGATCGGTGGGAAAGTTTAGTTTATAAAAGAAATCGTTGATCGCTTATAAAGAGTGGATCAACGGTCTATATTTCTTCCGATCTGAGATCGACGATACAAATTGTTGCGTAGGTAAAACTGTCTATCAATTTAAAAAAAAAGAACAGTCTAGAGCCATTTTCTTATTTTGGCCATAATTGGAGCATATTAAGTTGGATTGAGATGAATCTTTTGGGTTTTGTCTGCAGAGAGGAGATATACAAAAGTGTTAGAGAGGGCCATTGTCCATTTCGACTTGGATTTGTCAGAAATTACTAAATAGTAGTTTTTAAAGGTCTGGGTTGAAATCATTAGCAGAGATCTAGATTAAGATGAAATTCTTAGAGAGATTCCATAAAGCAAACATGGAAATAACGCATGAAGGAATTGAATAAATTCAATGGGTATTGGAACAAGGATACTGAAATAGGCTAAAATCCCCTATTTCGGGCCTTTTTTATATTTTTAGAGGAGAAGTGACCCAAGTCACAAAACAAGAAAATTTTATTTACTCAACATTTTATGTACTCATTAATACAAACAACTTTGGCTTAGTGAATTTTTTCCAGAAGTGCACAGATTGAGAGATAGACAGTTTTGTTACAAATTCTAAGTCTGGAAAAAGGGCTGAAAAAGGACAAAGTGGTCATTTTGAGATTACTGCAACTTTTTACTAGAGCATCAGATTGAAAATATGAGAGTTGTTATGAATTACCTATCAATATTATTATCTATGTATCCTACAAAAATTTCTCTATTTCTTGACATATTTTCTTCTGCAATTGAGAGAAGTTGGCCTTTCAATAAAATTACACCAGGGGAGAAATGCATAAATAAGGTTAAAATGGCTTTTCCGGGAAGCTGTTATTTTTAAATCAAAGATCGGATTGAGGCAAAAGAATAGTCACTGGAAATATGATTCAAAGGAGAATAATATGGAACTATTATAATTTGGGGAATTATGATATAATTCTTCATGAATTGAGCAGAAAAAGGACTTTTAGCATTAATTGACAACAATTCTATAGTAATTCTAACAAAATGGTTGCTTGCACACTTTGCAAAATTAGAGGTATAATTAGATAAATTCAAGCCTAGGATTGGATATTAGAGTTCAAAATGGAAGCATGATACCCATGCAAAGAAATCATGAATAGAATAGTGAAGGTTCTTTCACTTGAAAAGTGTCACTAAATGAAAATAAACTTTCATTGGGAATGGTCTTGAGTGGGAAAAGTATGGCTTCATAGGGAATTGTTAAATGAAGTGAAGTGAAATATTCCCCAAACTGGGAAATCTAGTGGACAACTAGAAGTAATACTAGGGTATGGTTAATTTGTTTCAAGGATGTTGTGGTAGCAGAGTAATGGAATGTTGTGAGCTACCTCATTCCAAGGTTCTGGAATGCTTCGTAAAGGTAAAGTTTGGGTATGAATGCCTAAGAGAAGCTGATGTAAAAAGAACACACTGGTTGGATTGCAGAATGGCCAAGTAGAACTTGGTTGGAAAGTGTTCAGACAAGAAAACAATAGTGTAGATTATCAAAATAGGAGCATACAAGGCAGCAAGGATCTCAATAAATTATAGGACAACCAACTACAACATAAATAAATAAATAAATAAGTGAAATGAAACAGAATGCACTAGAGTGCATGATGCTTACAATGAAGTTAAAATGCATATGCATTAGTAGGGATGTTGACAGTGGATGCTTGACGCATATGGGTGTGTGTTTTAGTCAAAGGGAAAGTTTGAGAAGCTACAGGTAGATCCTTACACATATCAATACACATTACAACATCATATATAGAATCACATAGAGACACAAGTAGACATATACACGAAGTGGGAGAAC
>ML788419.1:62125-80891 GCA_009831015.1 Picea engelmannii
TTTTTTTGATAAAGTCTACTGGTGCCCTCGAAGAGGTTTTCACCAGTAGGTTATATCATCTTTCAACATCTTACAATATGAGAATCATAAATAGATTGATAGAAAGATACAAATATACTGATGTTGAACAATTTTGGAATATATTACTTGGATGTCACTTGCTTGGTCATGGATTTCCTTCTGGTTGCACAGTTTGTTCATGTGTTTCTTCATGAATCTCCCACTCATGCATTTTGACATTTTGTGGAATAAAAGTCGTTTTAACTTATACATGTGGTTCCTCTGATCACTTGATGATTACCTCTGTAGTTCTTGACTGATGACTAGTAGTCATGAGGTTTGAATAAAAGGGTGTGGAATTGAAAAACTGGAACTTTTTTCGAAAATTCGATGTAGCCTCTGACTGTTCTACAAGTTGATTCGATAGGCCTTCAAATGTTGTCTGATAAATACTTGGAGCTGTTTGTTGTAAATGGTGTGAAAACATATTCCATTCTTCAATGGAGTATTGTGCCTCTATTCCCACTGATTTTAATTTCCCCATAAAATCTAATTTGTTGGTTAAGGGGGACTTTTGCACAGTAGTCAACTCTAGGTCAAAGTTCTGCTCGACTTCCTTCATTTTCTGTTTAACTTGGTCGAGGTTCTTGATGGATTTTTCTACTGCTTCTTGAGCTTTAGTTGCCTCCCTCAACCATTATTTTTCTTGTTTGGACAACTCTGTTTGCATCACCTTTTCTTTTGCGATGTGGGTTGATATGGTTGCTTTGCATTTTATGTTGCTGGTGAGTTCTCTTGTTTTCCTTATATCAACAATTATTGTCCTTTGTTCTTTAAGCTTGTTGTAGGTTGAAGAGAAGTATGTTGGTCAATTGTTGAGTACATTATTGATAACTACCTCCTGTGAGTTGTCCATTTCTAGTTGTTGTTGTATTTCCTTGAATTTTCCATTCCGCAAATGGAAAATTGTTGTTGTTTCTTGAGCTAATCCATCCTAATTGCTCCTTAGTAATCTACTACGCAACTAATTGAGTTCTTTGTTTTCCTATATTAGGTCTTGGATTTCCGACTAATTGTTGGCACCTGTGGTTATGATTGCTTTGACCAGACTTTTAACTAGTGCAAGAGGGTTGAGTCCTTCTGTTGGGTGTTCAATGCCAAAATTTTCTTTAGCAAGTTGAGTGCAATATTTCAATACAAATTTCTTCTTGTTTCTCCTTGCTATCAGTTAGGCGCCATCCCTAGGGACCCTTTTCCATCTATTAGTTGCTTCTTTTGTTACTTCAACATACAAGTCAATCATCTGTTCATATGATGTGACTAATGGGTCAAATATTCTTTTTGCAGGGGGTCTTGTCGACCCGACTGACTTGAAGGCTGTAAATGTAATCACCTTTAGGGAACTGTCCTTCCCATGTATGGTCTTTTTCTTTTTACTTCCCTTTTCTACATGTTATTTATCCTTCTCTGTTTCAGTGCCATTGGATTTGTTTGTATCATCCTTTTCTTGATTTTGCTCAGTGTTCTCTCATAATTCTGGCTATGTGATGGGGTCGGGGTCTTTCCTGCCATCATTGCTAGCTTGACCCTGTTCCTGATTTTTCTCTGTATTTTCAGTCTGATCTGGGGGATTCGACTGGTATTCCTAAATACTTCCCGAAGGAGGATTCTCTGGTGGAGATAATCTATCCTTAGGAATTTCTACATCATCATCATTATCTCTATTTTGTTGATCATCATTGTGGTCAGTCGATTGTTCCTCTTCCGACTGCTTATATTGTTGGGAATTCTTGTTTCTTTATTGGATTTCTCAGGAGGGTCTGATTCATACAATGGTGGTGAATTAGTATGTGCTGATCCTTGAGTGTTTATAGCCGTCTATGCACATTCCAAGGTACCTACTGCTGTGATTTGGTTGGTGCAGATTGAACGACTTTCTTTTCTAGGACCGACTTCAGGTTGTGTCGAGTCAAATGGATTTGACCTATCCAAAGGGGTCGACTCGATTGTGGTAGTATTCTTAGTAGTTCCTTTCTATAGGTTATGTCTGACCTCATTTGAATCTGAGTGCAATTCACTTTCTTGATTACTGTGATTAGATGGGGGATATGAAATAGTTGCCTATGATGATACTTGTCATTTCTCTGCCCATAATTTCTTCTTATGTTTCTTCATTTCCTTTGTTTGTTTCCTCAATAATCAGAGTCACCTTAGGTGGTGGTGACTCACTTGTAAGATCGATAATGATTTTGTGTGTGTGGGATACTTCTTTGGAATGGGTTGCTTATTGGGGTCGGGTTGAATAATTTTCGAACGATGTGTTGCAACTGGTGTCGACTGACATGTACTTTGTTCTTGCTTCCTTGTTTCTATTTGATTTTCCAAGGTTGCCTTAGTTTTTCATGCTTCGACCTTCTTTGCATTTGTTGCTACCATCATTTCTTGAAATTGAGGCCCAACGCTCGACTTCAAAATGTTTCTTGTAATAGCACGAGCCTATCGAGTCTGCTTTCTTTCAGATGAGTCTTTGTGACTATTTATTGGTGAAGGAAGCATTTTTTTCTATTATTAATGGGTCGTTGAAGTCCAACACAATATCTGACTTTAACTTTTCTTTTCATATGATATTTATATCTTCCGGGTTTTCCTCGAAGTCGACGACATGTTTACCTCTGACTACTTTTTCCAGCTGTTTGCTCTTAGTCAGAGTCTATTTTGTTGGTGCAGTTGCTTCCATGCCCAGATTTGGGACAAATGGTATTGTATGTAGGGTATCTTCTCTTTATTCCTCCCATTCTCCATCTATCAAGGGTGTTAAGATGGTTGAATTATTACTCAAGACCTCTGGTGGGATTGGTGTTTCAAGACCTAGTTGTCTATCGATCTCTTGAAATAGTTGGAGCTTCGTCGACTAATGTTCTAGTTCTTTTGGTGCTTGCCCCTCGTCGACTCCACACCAAAGCTTGGTGTAGTTGAAGATTAACTGAATATGGGCACTCAATGGTAAGGCCCATCAAAATTTTTGTTCCACTCTCCCCTTGTGGGAGATTTTCTTTAGATGATTTACCTAATACTTAAGCATTACCTCAATTGGGGGAGACTTTGATAATCCAACTGCTCTAGGTGAAAAATTTGTGTAGTTGTTCATAGTCGAGGTCTATAAATTTGATGGACTGACTGTTCTCTTGATAGTCCTTGCAATTTCTTTTAATCAACACAACTAAGTGCTCTGCCCAGTTGAACTATGCCCCCGACTCATGCATTTAGCCAATTGGTTCCAACATTGTGAGCTTCACATTCAAAGCTTGACCTGCAGTTGTAAAACATAGTTAGACTATTATGCAGACACATTTTTCACAGAGGCCGGTTACTCTGTTAATCAACTGCCCTTTTTAATTTTTTTGTTGAAGTTCCTCCTATGAGAGCCTGTATCCAGTCATTGGAGTTTAGGGTTTTAGGTACAAGCGTACCCCCATGTGGTATTCTAGTGATTCTATGGATTAGACCTCTAATGATTCTGAGTAGGTAATTTAGCCAAAGATGCCTATTGTGATATTGACTTTAATTTGTCCAGTGGAGTCATTAATTCACATGCCTCGGTCATAATGTCGGGTGTAATTACTGGTTCATGTGAGGGGACATATGTGTTGACGATGGTATGGTGGTCGAACTTGTCTCGTCGAGCATTAATTGTATTAATGGTCTCCTGCGGATTGGCTGCTTTGACTGAGTCGGGTTTGTTTTCTCGAGGAATACAGTCGAATGGGTCAAATTTCATTGCTTGTATAGTCTGGTCATTTTCATTCCTCTGGTTGGTTGAGGACCTTTAGTTGATTTTTCTGACCAAGTCAATATCCCTTCTTTTATCAACTTGATTAGTGATTGGATTTTTTAGGACATGCTTTCTTTGTTGATTCACTTGATGATGTTCTTGCTCGCTTGAGATATTATTTGCAAGCTCACTTGCTTGATATATTTCCCACTTGATTGATTTTTAGAATTCACATTTTGATTGATGAGTTTCTCGTTTGACTAGGTGTATTTCCCTTTCAATGGATTGACTTGTCCGCCTCTTTAAGTAATGATGTAGGTCTTGTCTCGATACTGAACTTGCTCTAGATTTTTGTGTCTCTTCTCTACTGGAATTTAATGCTGACCATGGGCTTTGTTCTCTTCTGATATTGGTATGAATGAATGCTTTGTTGGTTCGAGTCGGTCATATAGCTTGTAATTGTCGAATAGTTTTGTACCTAATTTGAATAACCGACTTGTTTATTGCTTTCTTAATTTTGATTTTTTTCTTAATCTTTTGCTTCTTTATTGCTTATCTTTTCTTTTATGTTTATTTTTATTTTTCCTTTTCTTTATGTATTCTTTTATTCTCACTTCGACTTAGGTTGCCTCGAGGGGTTTTCAACCTAGTCGAGTCCTACTAGCGCCCCCGAGGAGGTTTTCACCAGCAGGACTTGAGATTGCTATGTGTTATATTTTTTTAATCGGGCCCCATTGACTAGTTTTTTGAAGGGTGCCCTTGCAAGGTTTTTATTTGTACTTATCCTGTTAGTCATATGTCCTCTATCACATATGGACCCAACCTTGCAGTTTCTAACTTTCTAGGTTTTCCTTTTACTCGACTGTCGTATAAAAGTACCAAGTCTCCGTCATTGATATCCTTCTTTTAAAAATGTTGATTGTGCCAAGATTTTTGCTGATTCTTTTGGATTTCCTAATGCTGTTGTGCAAGCATCCTTTCTTCTTCTAATTGATTTAACTGATAGAAGTGTTGTCTTGTGTTAAGCACATGGTCGAATTCCAGGATGGAGGCTATACTTCCTCCATTAGCACATAAGTGTAGTGGAATTACAACTTCTTGACCATAGACTAACTTGAATGGTGTCTGGCCAATCGATCTTTTATACGTTGTTCTATAGGGCCACTGTATTGCTGGAACCTCATCGTCCCAATAATCTTTGTCAAATCCACATATAGTTGATAATTCCTTGTGTAATGTCTTGTTGAATGACTCGACAACTCCATTGACCTATGGATGATATGTAGTCATCTTTCTATGGTTGATCAAGAAATTTTTGAGCAACACTTCAATTGTATTATTGATAAAGTGAGTTCCTTGATCACTAATTATTGTCAAAAGAAAACTGAATATGGTTACTATGTTTTCCTAGGTGAATTTTGCAATTGTTTTCTTTGTACAATTTTCGACTCGTTCCACCTTTGCCCATTTAGTTAAGTACCAGACTGCTGCAATTATATATATTTTCCCCCGATCTTTTTTCTCTTCTTAGGAATGGACCGACAAAATCAATAACCCAAATTTCAAATGGTAAACAAGGGTTTACTAAATGCGAGGGTATTTCATTTTCCCATAATGGCCATTCGATCCTCTGACACTTATCACATTTATTTATCTATTCTCAACAATCTTTGTGTAAATTCGACCACCAAAGACCGACTTGAAGGATTTTTTTGGCTTTCGTGTCAGCTTGAAAGTGACCTCCCACTGAGCCTACGTGTGCTTCATTAATTATGTCATGTTCATGCTCTAATGCACATCTTCGCAAAATATTATCAAGGCCTCACTTGTAGATATATCCATTCATGAGAGTGAATCGTTCAACTTTCATTGATTGGATCTTTATTTTATTATAGGGATGAAAAGTTCAGAGGTCTCGTTGACAAAAAATGTCACGATGACATAAGAAATTCCATTTAGGAAGTGAAACCAGGTCCCACTTTACATGGTTTTTGTGGGAATCCTTTGAATGCACATCAACGACGAAGATTCAAGCTTGAGTCTTTAGATCGATGGCTATTGTCGAGACCGAGATACATCATATTGACTTAAAGGCATCCATTCATGAGACGACACATGGAAGAAAGGTTCCATATTGCTTAGAGTTGAACTATAACTAAAGGAGAATCAACGGTCTAGACTAGAACCATGATCTGGATCGATGGTGATTCATCGTTGAATGATCTCATAGCGGAAGAGATCATGACAATTGATCACTAGTGGGATCAACGGTCTAGATCATTGCAAACCATGACCTTTGGGAGTTTTGGGTTGTTGAGAAGGTGTGGAGTCCCGACGTCCCAGGACCATTATACATGGAAATCATCCATTGAAGGGCATAGATCAATGATCTAGATTGATCACGTACATCCGTGAAGCTTAACTGATGACTATGAACATTGGTCACATGAACGAGAGTGCTAGAAGTTAGCACCAAGGTTTAAGTGCTTAAGTGGTTAAGATCCTGGTCATAGCCACTTGTCGCGTAGATAAAAAGGAGATATCAACGCGTAGAGTTTAGGTTAATAGAACGTTATAGAACTCTGTTAAATCGAGGATTTTGGGCCTGTGGAAAGAGTTCGAGAGCAGCTCGAGATTGGACTTGCAAAAATGTTTACTTATAACTCTACACCTTTGGGAAATAGACTTGGTGGGTCACTGCCAATTGATATCAAAGCACAACTTTGCTCTGATATTGAAAAAAAGAGAATCTGCAAAACTTGCAATTGCAGAAAAAGGAATTGGATATATAATTACATTAGGGAATTTCTGCAGCATTGATATCATTTCAACCAAAGAAGCTAAGTTGGGGAGAGATGTTGAGAAGACAATATCTGAGAATAGATATTTCAAGTATTGGATTGATGTTTTATTATTAATTATGGTTAAAATTGCGATTGTGTTGCAAGTAGAAGTAGGGAAATGGCAGATTCTATGACAACATAGAAGTTGTGATAGAGGATGAAGAACAAGAGAAGCTCTTGAGAGAAGCTTGTGGTTGAACCTTGTAGCAAGGAGTGTTGTAAATATTTCTAGCATAGGATTGTAAGTGAGGAGAATAATATGAGTTCTCATAGAAAGGTGAATAGGTACAGAATCCAGAGAAGAACAAATGATTCTCCATAAATTTTAGAGGAGAGAACCAGAAGAATACCAGGAGGTCAGGCTCATGTAAAGCTTGATGAGGTATTGAGTGGCAAGATGCAAAGAATTGCTACAGAGAATGCTTGATGTAGCTCACAGTGAACTGGGAGAAGCTCACAAGGGAGAAGATGGAGATGACTACTGATGGTCATGACAGAGGTTAAGAGAAAAGACACAACAAGAGGAAGAAGGAATCCAAAGCAGTTGGAAGAAAGATGAACTAAGAGGAGTTTGACAAATAATTTACCGAGGTTAAGGAAATACTCAGTATATTTTTGAAGCTACTACAGGAAAGCAATGAAGACCATAGGAGGGGTTGGAATGTGAAGAAGAAGGTTAAGTGGCCCATTGTGCACTTGTCTATGAATAAATTGATCCAAAAATTGAATGCTTCGTTAAAGGAAGAGAAACTCAGAGCAACTGAGTTTAGACGTAGGACAATGATGGAAGAAGGAGTTCACTTCTATGAACCAGAGAAATGATCATTCCTTGGAGAAAAATGATGATGGATATTATAAAGAGATACATGTTGAAAGTCTCATGAACTATAAATAAAGTTCATAACATCATGTGGGGATGATGTCAGAAGCATCAAATGAGACCATAGAATATTATGTTCTTAAAACTAATTATTTGTGTGTGTTTACAGGTTGTGCAAAGGATGAAGCTGGCCAATCATTTGGAACTGTCATAAATATTGTTGAAGGGAGAGATATGCTTTCTAAAGTCATAGAACATAACCATAATTTTTTTACGAAGAAAGATGGTATATTGCTATCTCATAAAAATAGTCATGGGGAAGACTATACACAACTTGTAAATGAGGAAACAAATGATGAAAGTCTTATTAAGTGCTCAGAACAACAAAAGGAGATGATGCCATATGAGACTTTGGAGTCTCATGGATTTGAAATTAATCATTGGCGTGTGTATGCAGGTTATGAAGAAAACCACAATGAAAATGAAGGAGTTAAAGAGAGGCATTCAAAGACAATGTTGAGAGATTATGACGAAGAACTAAGACTATTGGAAGATTAGTTGATCAATTCAGGGATTGATGAATATTGCATAGTTGCAGGCACATAGTCTTCAATGATACCTAATATAAAGGAAGGATTTGAGGCATCAAGAGTAGAAGAAGAATTATTAGTTTTTCAAACTAATTGTTTGTCTGAGTATGTGAATTCTAGACAACCACAGGATGCAGAGTTGTCTAAAGTAAATGAAAATGAGGACAAGACGAAATTGTAGGTTGTAGTTGTAGACATTAATGAGTATTCCCATGGATGTAAGGACATCAAGGAAAAAAACAAGGAGCTTATTTTTGCAGCAAGATGGATGTAGGAAAAGGATGAAGAAATCACAACAAGAGACATACACATTATGCCTACAAAAGTGCAACAACAAGTTTGCAACAATACCATGGAAGATAAAAAAGGTAGTGTTGGACATTGAAATAGATGCTTTATGGAAGATGACGATGAATAAGTCTAGATGGAGATACCGGGAAATGAGAAGTGAAATCAACCACAAACTACAATTGGATGAGAGAGATTATGTCAGCAAGGTAACTAGTAAGAATCAAAGTCAGATATGGGATCTTGGAAGACAATAGGGAAACCAACAATATGAGAAGTAACATAACAAAATTTGGGATCCTTGAAGATGGAGGATTGTAGTAGAGGACGTATGAAACAATGCATATGGKCATGATCAACAGAGGATCAGAGGAGGACTTCAATTGAAGACACATGATCATGAGATCATGGAATTTTTTTAACCCTGGGAGTCTGTTGTAGGAGCATTTTTTCCTCCAATATCTACCTTGTTGAATAGGCCTAGGGGGTCTTTGAGTTTACCAAGGTAGTTGGTTCCCTAACTTGTTGTTATTGTAATTTCTTATGTTTTATTGAAATTATAAAAGGAATGCATATAACAAGGTTTGTTTAATTGAGTTTGGTTGAATGTAAGTGAATTTTCATGTGATAGCACATCTCGAGAGTTGTGAGGTCTAGAAGAGATCCTAGAGTGATCTTTTGAGGATATTGTGGATCTAAGATATCCTTGAAAATTTTGTGGAGTCTGAGTAGGATTTGAAACGAATTCAGGTTTCAGCCATGTGTTGTATATTTTGTAAGCCTTCAGACATTAAGAAATTAATTAATAAGTGTGTGTTTAGAGACATAGTGAGAAAGGGGAATTGAGTGTGTAAGAGGCCAAGTGTGGTCAACAAGCCAAACAAAAGCCAACTGAATGTAAATTAGGCCAAAAAGGGGAGGTCACCTTGTATAATTGTGTACAGATTCATTAATATAATCTCTGTGTGTTTAATTGGCTCTCTATGGCGATGTGAGATTTAGATATCTTCCTATTGCATTGATATTTGGTGTGATTGAAGTCCAAAATTGTACTCTATCTAAGTGTTTGTTGTAGGCTTGAATGCAACAGAAGCTAAAGTAGTCATTGATCGTTGATCACTGGAAGGATGAAATATCCAAATCATGTCAAACTATATCGTGAAGTAAGGATCACTTATAACCTTAGGATCACCCCACAGTTAAGTCCTGATCATTGGATCAGGGTTAGAAGGACTCTATAGAAGTCATGATAGTTCGGTGACAGGAACAAATTTGACCATCAAATCTTGAGTCAGATAGATGAACGACGATGTATCGGGAGTTAAAAGACACGTGGAAGTTAAGGGAGAATCATAACCGTTCGATCCATATCCAGATCGACGATTTTTGTTATAGCAGGCCATGAGTAGTGAAGGTTTTAAAGTATTAGAGGAACTAAAAGTTTTAAGGTCCCAATGATGAAAATGTCATGCTAACGAAATAACTTCTATTTAGGAAGTGACACATGGAAACTAGGTCCCCTATACATGGTTTCTGTGGTAAGCCTTTGAATGTAGGTCAATGACGAAGATTCAATCTTGAGTCTGTAGATTGACGACCCTTGTTGAGACCAAGATACATCATGTTGATGTAAAGGAGTCCATTCAAGGGATGATATGTGGAAGCAAGGTTTCATACTACTCAGAGTTCCATGGTGGCCCACGTAGTGAGTTAAACTATAACTAAAGGAGAATCAACGGTTTATATTGGATCTACGATCTGGATTGACGGTGATACATCATTGAACGATATCATAAAAAAAGAGATTGTGATTGTTGATCACCAACAAGATCAATGGTCCAGATCATTACAAACCATGACCTTCATGATTTTTGGGTTGTTGAGAAGGCGTGGAGTCCTGATGTTCCGAGACCGCTATACGTGACAACCATCTGTTAAAGGGAATAAATCAATGATCTAGATTGATCGTGTACATCCACAAATATTAGTCGATGGTTATAGCCATTGGTCACATTAACGAGAGCGCTAGAAGTTAGTGCCAAGTTTTAAACGCTCAAGTGGATAATCACTTGGTCACAACCACTGGTTGCATAGACAAAAATGAGATCTTAGTGCTTGGAGATTAGGTACAATAATAGAGCATTACAAAACTCTGTTAAATCAAGTATTTTGGGCCCGTGGAAAGAGTTTGAGAGCATCTCAATCTTAGAGCTACAATATAGTTTACTTATAACTCTGCACCTATGGGAAATAGACCTAGTGGGTCGCTGTCATAGGGGATCCCCCTCAACTATTAGACTAAAGGATCACAGAGCAATAAAATAAAATAAATGCGGAAATAAAACACAAAATATACACAATATAATAGAGACACAGATATACATGGTTCACCTAGCATGAGCTACGTCCACCGGAGAAATTTCTAGGCATTTCCTTTATTATTATCCAACAAATGAAGGGATATAACCTACAACATACCTGCTGTAACCTCTTCTTTCTCTCACAGTCGCCTCTCTCAGAATACAATATTCACACACATACAATATCATAGTACAATTCCCTCCTAAAAGAGGGTTGCCTTCTAGGGAAAAAAACCCTAACATAACTTGTATTGTAAGATTTGCGACCTTATAATGAACGATCCAAATTGACTATGAAATTACAATATTTTACAAGACAATTTTCCAAAAAAATTCTCTTCAAGGGAACTTCCCTCGAACCCTCTCCAGGGGGGAGCTCCAAAATTTCTTGCTACCCCCCTTGGACCCCCCTGGAAAGAGATGTGTGTGGGGGGGGGGAAGCCCCCCCACACCCCATCAGGTAATGGGGTCCAAAACCAGCTGAAAAAATACCTCTGAATCAAGAAGATAACTAGACTCAACAACCAACAAACTCCCACTTGGAGATCGATCACAACAACTCCATTGTTGTTGTACCTGTTGGACTATGATGCACCTTGGACCTAGAAAATTTCTCTTCTTCACCTGCATTCTTCAAGGCCAATTGAAACTGAGAAAGAACTCAGTTTCTCCCTGGTTACTACCTTTGCTAACATGTCTGCAAGATTATGGCTAGTATGTATGTTTTCCAACTTCAATTGTCCATCTTTAGAAATGGATCGTATGAAATGGTAAATGAGTTGTATATGCTTACTATTATAATGGAATGATGATTTCTTTGCAGTATGAATGAAACTCTGGCTGTCACAATACAACCTGCTATTCTCCTGCTTCTTCCCAAATCATCTATAAACCTCTGTAACCAAATCATCTCTTTACTAGCCTCTATAGCAACAACATACTTAGTTTTTGTTGTTAAAAGTGAAACAACCTTTTGCAGTTTTGAAATCCAACTTACTATTGTTCCACCTATAGTAAAAACATACCCTGTGGTGCTTCTCCTACTATCTTTATCACCTGCCATATATAAATCAACATATCCATGTAGAACAATTTTTGAACCTCCAAAACATAATGCATGAGTAACAATACCTCTCAAATACCTAAGAATCCATTTTAATTCCCCCCAATGTTCTTTACCTGGATTGTTCATATACCTACTCACAACTCCCACTACATGTGCAGTATCTGGTCTTGTGCACAGCATAACATACATCAAGCTACCAACTGTCGATGCATAAGGGACCCTGAACATGTATTCTATCTATTCCTTTGTCTTGGGACACATTTCCTTGGATAATTTGAAATGGTTGGACAAAGGTGTACTAACTGGTATTGCATTATGCATTCTAAACCTCTCCAACACCTTCTCTGTGTACTCACCCTGAGAAAATATCAATTTGCGATTTTTCCTGTCACTTTTTATTCTCATACCAAGGATTTTCTTTGCAGCACCCAAATCCTTCATCGCAAATGAATTAGCGAATTTCATTTTGAGCACATTTGTATCCTGCATGTTGGACCCTGCAACAAGCATGTCGTATACATATAATAGCAAGATAATATAGCTTCCATTTTCTAGCCTCTTAAAATAAACACATTGATCAGAATGCCATCTACTATAACCTTGTTATGTCATAAACCTGTCAAACTTCAAATACCACTACCTTGGAGCTTGATTTAGGCCATACAAGATCTTATTCAACTTGCATACCAAATTTTCCTTCCCCTTGACCTCATACCCCTATGGGTGCTACATATAAATCCGTTCCTCCAAATCCCCATGGAGAAAAAATTGTTTTTACATCTAACTTTTCAGGATGCAATTATTCTATTGCCACACGATTTAAAATAGTTCTAATTGAAGTCATTTTAACAACAAGAGAAAATATTTCATCAATATCTATACCTTTATTTTGTGCAAACCCCTTTACAACAAGTATATCCTTGTACTGCTTTTTCCCTCCATCTTATTCCTTCAATCTGTAAACCCATTTATTCTGCAATGCTCTTTTTCCCGTAGGAAACCGAACCAAGTCCCAAGTCTGGTTATTTACCAATGAATCCATTTCCTCTTTCATGCCTTTCTCCCACTTCTTTTTAATGTCTACCTTGATTGCATCTTCACAACTTTCTAGTTCACCAGAGTCAGTCAACAATAAATAATACAATGAAGGAGAGTATCGTTCAGAGGGTCTACTTAACCTGGTAGATATTCTAACAACACTTGCAGGAGTTGAGGTGCCTGTTGCTTCTATTGTTGTACATTTTAATTTTTTGGTACCTTTGGAATTCCATTTTCTTTGATTTCATCAAGCACTATGTATTATGTGTTTTCCTTTTCCCATTTCTTTCCCTACAACTGATCTTTGTACATGAAATTTTCATTGAATACCACATCTCTACTCCTAATGATTTTATGATTTTATGATTTTCATAATCCCATAAGCGATAACCAAAATAATTAATACCGTATCCAATAAAGGTACACTTCTTGTATTTTTCCTCAATCTTTGTTCTATTTTCTTTATCAATATGGACAAATGCTTCACAACTGAAAGTCTTCAGAAATGAGTAGCTTACCTTTTTACTTGTATATGCGTCCTCTGGAGTGCTACCATCCAAGGAGCTTGAAGGCCCTATGTTTATTAAGTAAACAACAATATCTACAACATTTGCCAAAAAATGTGAGGGCAAACCAACATGCAATCTCATACTTCTTGCACGTTCCATGATTGTCATGTTCATCCTTTCCGACACACCATTTTCTTATGGTGTTCATGGAATTGTATTCTCTCTATGAATCCCTTGGTATGAACAATAATCATCAAAATCCTTGATGTAGTATTCACATCCATTGTCTGATCTCAGACACTTCAACCCTTTTCTTGTCTCATTCTCAACCAAAGATTTCCATTTCTTAAAAGTTTTAAAAACATCATATTTTTGTTGAATGCAATAAGCTTAAGTTTTTCTAGTTGCATCATCAATAAAAGTAACATAATAACAAGAGCCACCAAGAGATGATACCTGAGATGGTCCCCATACATATGTATGCACAAGCTCTAAATTTTCACTCTTCTTTTCCTTTCCAACCCTGAGAAATTTGAACCTCTTTTGTTTGCCATAAACACAATGTTCACATAAATCCAAATCAACTTCTTTAAGGTCTAGAAACAAATTCCTTTTGTTAAGAATCTGCATCCCCTTCTCACTCATGTGTCCAAGCCTATGATGCCACAATTTTGTATCCACACCTGTAGAAGATAAAGAGATTGAAGAGTCAACATTACCAGTACATAAATACAATGTACCTACCTTCTCTCATTTTCCATTACCAATGATCCTTTAGTGACCTTCCATGCCTTCTCTGTAAATGTAGATATACAACCTTCACTTGCCAACTATCCTATTGAAATTAGATTTCTTCTCAGGTATGGTATATGTCTCACTTATTTCAATAACCATTGGTTTCCATTCTTTTGCTTTATTTGCACTGATATAGCACATGTTGTAGGTTGGGAAAAGCCCGATCCAACCACAAAAGCGAGTGCTACAACTAAGGAACACTACACCCAATGCCACCTCGATGTAGGTCCCGCACTTCAAGGGTGACTAGGTCACTCTAGGGAGGCGATCCCGGTGACCCTAGGGGGAAATATATGGGGATGGATATAGATGAAAGTGAAACCCCTAGAATTCAAGTCTAAGTGGAGTGAAAAGAGGAAGGAGATCCTTTGTAAGCCAAACAAATGTTTCCTCAAATGTGTAGTACTTATTTGGATGATTGTACGTTCCCGAGACACAAGAAAATCCCACTTGCAATGTATGGTGTTAGTTGGATCAACAAGTCAATATTGTTTCTGCAGAAAATTGCAACCTTATGGCTGTAGATTTTATTCACTTATATCATCAAATCAAATAATCAAAATATTCCAACAACTAGTCTAAAAGGTGCACCCGAGTTAGTAGGGTTAGTAGGCAAAATTTAAGAGCTAGTCTAGGGTTAGTTTGTAAGATATTAGTGATCTAGGGTTAGATTTTTATGTCTCCTTATTGATCTAGGAGGATCCTTAGGTCTAAAAAATGCTCAAAAGTGAAAGTTCTGGTAATCGAACGAAACCAATTCCATTGCGTCCATCTTGTCGCGTTGATTCCGACCATATATTTACTTCCTCAAACGAACAATGTATGCGAAAGTTATCACACTCTGATCGAATTCCCAAACAGGCAAAAGGTCAATAGTAAACAGACAAAAAGTCAACGTTGATGTCATCACGACATCATGTTGATGTCATCATGCTGATGTGGCATCATTTGGAGGTGACATGTGGCATCTGACCGTACAATGACATGGTTGAGGATAGGCTTGCTGACTGGGAAGGTGTGGCAGACATGGTCCAATAAGAGCTTGATAAGTGTCATCTGGTGGGTGAGTTAAACGGTGCCATGTGGCCCAGACATGGGCTGCCACGTGGAACCTCGTCATTTTTTGGCAGTTGTAAAAAGGTTGGGACGCCACCGAAATTGACCTCACGACCTCCGACATGGGGAAGCAATTTTGGCAGGCCGGGCTACCAACCCGCCTGTGGTGGTGCTTATTAACCATGGCGCAATTTAAATAATTGAACTTACATAAGGTTCCAGGTGGAGGAGGTAAGGGCTGGGGTTTAGCCCGAGCCCCAATTATATGTTATCCATACAACCAGCACACAACACTCGACGCTACACTCCAGGATAAGGGACAGGCACGGGGGCCACAGAATAGCGTGTAACGAGCTCCATGAGACCAGGGTGGTGACTGCAGGCCAAGGTCAATCCGTGGGGGCCCTATTCGCTCGATCGGGCCCTCGGTCCTATTACTTGCACCATGCATCCAGAGTTAGTGGGGAAGGGGCCAACGCGCAACACCTTTGTGGGCTGGTGCTTAGCCAAATGAAACCATATGACCTGGAAAAGGGCGCACACACCACCCTTTGGGGGCCTGTTTCAATTTTTTATAACAAAGTGGATAATTTGTTATAGTTCAGGCCTAGATTGAGATTTTTTGGATATTTCTTGGCCATTTGGAGGGGTATTTGACTCCAAAAAGAGGCCAGATCTTTGTGGGAAGTTGGGCTTCCATAACTGAGCCTAAAAACTATATAAACCGGGTCCTTTGAGCTTGTGAGGGTACTTTTTGATGTAGGGAATGTAAAGAGGATTTTTGAGATAATGGTCCATTTCTCATGTTTTGAGGGGCATTGAGTCGTGTTTTGAGAGGAGATTGTTGAGGCATGTGTGCATCTGCACAAGGAGGTCTTGTACAACAGATCTGAAGCCTATTTGTAACAACAAAGAGCCATTGTAAAGAGAACTTGAGCATTAAAGATCAATAAAGTGGTCCTCCACTTGGAAGCGGACTCAGAGACGTAGCCACACATTAGTGAACTCCATTAACAAGTTCTTTGTGTCTATTTATTTTTCTTATGGCTGTTCTCTTCTCTTATTTTCAACATGGTTTATGATAGATGAACTCTTTAATAATTCATGAGCATCAAGTTCATGTCGATTTGTTATTAATTCCTTTCATTTTTGGATCAAGTATTTTGGTATCAGAGATTTGGTTGTGTTGGAAGGTTTAACAAGTGCAAGATTGGATGCTCAAAAGATCCAAATCTCGGAGAGGAGAAGGATCATTGGTTGAATTTATTTCAGAGATTGAACGAGTGTTGAGGAAGAAAAGAATGGAAAATGAAGAAGAAACTTCTGCATGAACTAGAAAGTTCGAAGAAGCATTTTTCTCCATGTATGAAATGGTCAAAGTGTTATATAATGATTTCTTGGAGAGAAAGAAACCTATTCTTGGAGAACCTTTTATGAAGGATAAAATTGAAGGGAAAGGAGAATCCTCAAATCCTCCTCCTTCACCGCCTTCTTCTCCTTCTTGTTCAAGTTCTACTTCAAATGGTAGTTCTCATTCTACTACACATACTATACAAAAGCATACACATAAGCATAAGTTTGACATGCCTTTTTTAAATCTTGATGTTAAGTTTGAGGTGCCTTTGTATGATGGGGAACTAAATGCGGAAAAGTTAGATAATTGGATAATAGAAATTAAAGTGTATTGTAGGATACAAAAAATCATAGATGAGGAGACTATGATCCAACTTGCTAATATCAAGATGGGAGGAACCACCATTGTGTGGTGGGAAAGCAGGACAAAACATGATCTTAAAAAGTTCGGTAAGACTCTCTCTTCATGGCTTGATTTTACATCTGCATTACAAAATCAATTTTATCCTCTAGCTTATATGTAGCGAGCTATTATGTCATTGCAGAACATTAAGCAGTTAAAATGACAAACTTTTCAAAGTTATACACAAGAGTTTCGAAAAAGAACTTTATTGTTGGGAATACCATTGGATACTCAAGAGGCATTGCTTAAGTACATAGGTGGTTTGCATAGATATTTACAACATACCATTCTTATGTTTAATCCAACTAGTTTAGATGAGGTGTGTGTGCAAGCGACTCATCTTGAATCTAGAGGCAAGAATGTAAATGTTGATTTTGTAAAACCATTTAAACCTATTGAAGGAAAGTCCAAAGGCAAGGGTAAAGAGAAGTTTAAAGGTAAGAAGACTAATATAGTGAAGAAGGAAAAACCTACATGCACTCATTGTAAGAAAGACAACCATAGTGAGGATAGTTGTTGGATCCTTCACCCAGAATTGAAACCAACAAAGTTCAGAAATAAAGGGAAGCCAAAGACTACTGCAACAATTCAAATAGACTTGGGGCCTGATTTGGGAGATGAGACTAAGGTCACAATCACAGGAATCAAAGGTAAAAATTCTGAAGCTAGTACAAGTTCTTCAGTTCAGTCTTTAAAAGTTGATAATGAAGTTGATGAGATCAAACGAACATAACTTTTTCACATAAGAGTTATTTCCAAACATACAAAAATTGATACTTTGTTTGACAGTGGCTCACAAGTAAACTTGATATCAGAGACAATTGTTAAAAAGTTAGGATTAACTACTAAAGCTCATAAGAAACCATATCCTTTAGAATGGATTCATAATAATAATCAATGGCAAGTGAATAGACAATGTGTCCTAAAGTTTGCTATAAATTTACAATTTATAGATGAGGTTGAGTTAGATGTGGTTCCACTAGATATATGTGGTATTGTACTTGGGAGTCCAAATCTGTATGATAGAAAGGCAATATTCTATCGTTGAGACGATAAGTATCAATTAACTAAAGATGGAAAAGAATATGTTGTAAGGGATCATCAAAAGAAATTGAATCTATCACTAATCAACTTAGGGCAAATGAAGAGAATTGTATATGGCAGTAAAAGATATTTACTAATGGTTGTAAAAGCAAAGGAAACTGTCAGAATTGATACTTTCAAAGATTGTGATACAAAGTTGAAAGATGAATTAGTTAGAATAGTTTCTGACTATGATGATCTATTTCAAGTCCCGAAAGGATTACCTCCAAAACGACAAGTTGAACATGAGATACAATTGCAACAGGATGTTCCTCTTCCTAATATTGGAATGTACATGTTATCAGTTTTGGAAAATGCAGAGATAAAGAAATAGGTACAAGAGTTGATTGAACAAGGGGTAATCAGACCAAGTGCTTCTCCATGTGGGTCACCTATCATCCTGGTGCCAAAGAAAGATGGCACATGGCGCATGTGCGTGGACTTTCGAGCCTTGAACAAGATCACGGTAAAAAAACGTTACCCTCTTCCTCGCATTGATGATTTATTAGATCAATTGAAACATGTAGTTTATTTTACTAAGTTAGACTTAAGAAGTGGTTATCATCAAATTAGATTTTTTGAACAAGACATATGGAAAACTTCTTTTAAAACAAAACAATGATTATTTGAATGGTTAGTGAGGCCATTTGGGCTTACTAATGCACCTGCTACTTTTATGCAGGTTATGAGCAAGGTATTCAGGCCATTCATTGATGAATTTGTAATAGTCTACTTAGATGATATTATTATGTTCAGTAGGACCAGGGAAGAACATGTCCATCATGTTAGG
>ML788419.1:96714-117427 GCA_009831015.1 Picea engelmannii
AATTGATATAGTCAGAGTTTTCCACACTTGTCCCAGGAAACTTAGATGTTCTTCAATGCAATCCAAATAAAAGTGATGGAAGAATTATGAATTTCAGAATGCATACCTTCTTCAAATAACCTCTCCTTGATTTTTCTTCAAGTGGAATAACTCTTCCTCCTCCCATGCTTCTTGCAAAAGAGATTAATACCATGGGTGGCTCTTACAGTGCCACAAAGGAAAATATTATTAACTTAACTCATGCATCCTATGATGACTTTAATGCACAATATCTTGAGCAAGGGATATCAGAGAGGTAGTCGACGTTTCCCTAGAGTTCCCTTTAGCTGGTATTGCTCCTATAATGATCCTAAGGAAAAGGTCTTAATTCCTTGAGTGCCTCCCCGACAACGACACCAACATGACGAGGTATAAATATGATTCCCAATTAGTTGATGTCACTCTACACTCTGTCACTTAATTTGTCAACCCGGGGTTCAATTTATACTTGCGAGGCACTCTTGCAGTATACACAGAATGAGAACTTTCACCAAGATATCGAAAAAGGATAACTAAACTAAACCATGCATACATCAAAAGAAAAGCATAAAAGAGGAAGTCACAGTGCTTACAACCCCCAACCCAGCTAGTGGTACCTCTTGGGGAAGGTTTCTGAACTCTCATAACCCTACTCCCTCATGTGTTCACCTAGTGGGGTTACAGGTAAAGTGATTTTGCATCACACAATACCAAAGAAAATGGAACTATCTGTCCTACTTCAATTCATGGATCAAAATGATAGAAATAAAACTACTACTAATGCCAATACTAGATTAGCAGATCACATGATTTCCAAGCCACAATTCCATTAAAAATTATCCAAACACTGTTATAGGTCAAAAAATACAAGCACATATTTGGCATATATCATAAACACAAATAAAACTGGTAAAGAAATCAATAATTTTCATAAATCTAAGTCTTAACACATTTATTAGTGATTCTGCAGCATGGCACAGGTGGCCATTATGCAACACATGACCATTCCTCAGCATACCATGAAAATTACATAAACTAACAATCCTATACAAATCCGATCAACATATATAAATCTAATTATCAGCAAATAGTTATGAACAAAAAATTAAATAGCACAGAGCCGTACCTATGAGTGGGCCCTAGCTCACAGGCAGGCCTCTGCTTACACTCCACTAAATCACTGACAAAACATCAGAATAACACTCATAAACAATAGTCTTATATTAAGATATTAGATTTCATAACAACTCTTATACAATCTTGCTCTCACGCTTCACTCCTTAGCATCGCTCATGAGAGCGCACACTCATATATATACAAGAGAATGACTTCAATAGCTCTAAGTATAGAGCAACAACCCTCCTAATATGCTGGGAAATAGTTTGGAACAAATTTGATGCCACCGTTCGATGATTTGCCCAAGTGTACGTTGTTACATATCAGCTAAATAAAATAGTCAACTACCTCAAGATTCCACGGATTTCATTGGTTGAATTGTCACATGCTGTGTTCCCATTTCCATTTTTAAGACTGTCACGTGTGCATGCTGAAAATATAGTAGATGTTGAATATTAAATTTAATATTCGTGGGCATACACTGAAGGTCTTAGGCTAATATAATTTTAACATTAGAGATGATATACATTTATGGTCATTTGTTGATATAAATTCAGCGCTGGAACCATATGCTGAGATATATTAAGTGTTGAACCATATACTAAAATATTTAGTGTTGGAATTAAATGCTAGGACTGATATTGTATGTTGATATATCTTTTACGTTGCTATAGGCCTGATTATGTAGCAGGCTGCTACAGGTCTAATTATGTAGTAGGCTGCTACAGGTCTGATTATGTAGCAGATTTGAACACACGAGCACCCCACAACTGTATCATCATTTAATGACTCTGAATCTGTGGCAATGGATGTGCAATGACCTTGATTTGAAGAATATGTGAACCTTTAAATAAAAACCCTGTAACAACTTGTTCACACGTGAGTTGTCACTTCAAAAGTAAATACAAAACATGCTACTTCTCCTAATGTTAATCATAAATCCAAATAAATATCAAGAAATGCAATTGGAAAACATCTTGAGCCCAAATCCCGCATATGGGCATTAAAATGGATAAGACAGGGTTATATTTAAATGATAAAGGGTTAAAAAGAAGGAAAATAAGATGTCAAATGATGGTAATTTCATGGCTCATCATGTACCTCCTATTGTTTTCAAACTGAAGTATCACATAGAAATGAGGCACAAACCCTCAATACCAAACAATATACAACACTGGCAGGTCTTCGAAGATGATGAGCAAATCAAACAATTCCTAGAAATGGTGGACGAGTTTTTCGAAACGCATATTGATCAGGAAAATCAAAATGACCCTGCTTGGAGAATGCAGGAAGGTGAGGGTCCTTAGGAGTTCTGAGATGAGATCGCTAATCATCACATGTTGGTACTGAAAAATAATCAGATCCCTAAAGGTCTAATTCCTTTGGAGAGATTATTTGATCATGATGATATTCCCTTGAAGACTACTTTGCAGCCTCAACCTAAAGAGGTTGAAGATTGTAATATAGGCACCAAGGAAACTCCTAAGCTGGTAAAAATATCTAAATACCTTCCCCTTAAAATAAAGAGAAAATATGTCAATTTAATCAAGTAGTACAAGGATGTTTTCACTTGGTCCTATGATGAATTAAGATCTTATGATACCACCGTAATCGAACACAAAATTCGCCTAAAGCAGTGTGTTAAACCGTCCAGGAAGAAGCTCAGACAGATAAATCCCATACTACTGCCTATGATAGAAAATGAGGTAAAGAAGCTCCTGGATACTAAAATCATTGTTCCACTCAGATACTCTGAGTGGGTAGCCAATTTGGTCCTGGTAAGAAAGAAAAACGGTGAAATCAGACTGTGTGTAGATTTCAGAAATTTAAACAAATCATCCCTCAAAGATAATTATCCATTACCTAAAATGGATCACATGTTAGAAAAAATGGTTGGGGCAAATAGAATGTCCATGATTGATGGATTTTCAGGTTATAATCATTTTTTTTTCCACGAGGACGATAAATAAAAAATCACGTTCACCACCCCATGGGGTACCTTTATGTACGATTAAATGCCATTCAATTTGATGAATGCAGGAGCCACTTTGCAATGAGCTATGGATATCGCTTTTGTCGGCGAAAGGGATAGGTTTGTCGTCATTTATCTCGATGATCTAGCTGTCTTTTCTAAATCTGACACAGAGCACTTGGTTCACCTCAAACATACGTTTGAGAAATGTCGAAAATTCGGTTTGTATCTGAATCCCAAGAAATCTCACTTTGCAATGTAGGAATGCAAAATATTGGGCCATATAGTATCTCGAGATGGAATCAAAATCGAACTGAAAAGGGTTGAAGCTATAGATACTATTAATATTCCTTGGAATAGAAAGGAGATTCAATCATTTTTAGGAAAAAACATTTTTTTAAGAAGATGCATCCCAAACTTTGCTGAAATTGTAAAATTGATTACAGATATGCTCGAGAAGGACAACAAGGTGAAATGGACAACCGAAGCCAAAGCATCATTCGAACGCATCAAGAAAATCATAGGTGAAGCAACGGTGCTGGCAAGCCGAGATTATATGAAAGAATTCTTGATTTTCTCATTCGCCTTCGAACACACTATCGCGACCGTGCTCTTACAAAAGAATGATGAAGGTTTTGAGCAACCAATAGCATTCTTTAGTTAAAGTCTCATAGATGATGAACTAAGATATGATATATTAGAAAAACAAGCATATGCAATGGTGAAATCTCTCAAAGCTTTCAGAACTTATGTGCTCCATTCTAGGGTAATCACCTATGTACGAACCAATGCTGTCAAGGACATATTAGTTCAGCCAGATAGTGACGGAAAAAGAGGCAGATGGTTATCCAAGATTCAAGAATTTGACCTAGTAGTAAAACCAACCAAACTGGTCAAAGGTCAGGGTTTGGTTAAGTTACTAGCTGAATCAAATTTCCAGGCACTTGGGATAAATCATTTACAATCCTACAAAGAGATTCTAGATATCGAAGAGTTTGGTGACCAGATACCTACGACTCAAATCTAGGAGAGATTCTCTTCTTCATCTTGGTGTAAAGACATAGTTTCCTACCTTCTCAATTTGCAGTGCCCGAGCGATATGACTCCTTCCAAAGCTAGAACATTTAAGTTGCACGCAGTAAAATATTGTATCATGGACAATCAACTATATTGGAAGAATCCTCTGGGTTTCTTACTAAGTTGTCTAGTAGAATCTGAAACGGAGAGGGTAATAAACAAATTCCATGAAGGAGTGTGTGGAGGGAATCATGCATGGAGAGCAACGACATATAAAATCCCTAGACCTGGATATTATTGGCCGAAACTATTTACTGATGTGAACGCTAAAGTCAGAGCCTGTAACCCCTGTCAACTATTTCAGGAAAGCAAAAGATTCCCGCACTACCTTTGGTTCCAGTCAAAACATAAGCTCTGTTTCAACAATGGGGTCTAGATTTCATCGGTGAAATACATCCACATTCAAGTGCACAACATAAGTGGATTTTGACTGCTACTGACTATTTCACCAAATGGGTAGAGGCTATTCCAACGCAAAATGGAACAAATACAATGGTGATCGGTTTCTTGGAAGAAAACATTTTGTGGAGATTTGGTTGTCCTCAAAATATAGTTACTGATAATGCCCAAGCTTTCAAGTCCATGGATTTGGTAAGTTTCTTTCAAAGGTACAACATTGTACTAGGGAATTCCACAACCTTTTATCCTTAGGGCAGTGGGTTAGCAGAATCCTTGAACAAGAGTCTAATCACCATAATTAAAAAAGTGATGACTGAAAATAAGAAAGCCTGGCATGTACATTTGAAATATTCTTTGTGGGATCATCAGATAGGCACTAAGAGATCAATCATAATGTCCCCTTTTCAAATGGTATATGGTACCGATGTTGTTCTCCCCATCAATCTTGCTCTACCCATAATGAAACTCTGGCAAGATGCCAAGGAAGAGCCAAATCACGTCACTAGAAGAATAAATCAATTGATTGAAGTCCAACAAAATAGGGCTGAATTAGATGAGAAGCTCCAGAAATATCAAGATAACATGAAAGCCCTGTTTGACCAAAAAGATAAAGATAGAGAATTCCTTCCCAGTGACCTGGTTTTAAGTGGGATGCTAGGAAGGAAGACTCGGGAAAGCATGACAAATTTGACCATATCTGGTGTGGACCCTTCAAGATCACAGCTTTTGAAGGGAATAATTCATTTTTATTGGAAAATATGGATGGAAAAATCCTTAACGCCCCTATCAACGGGCGTTACCTTAAGCATTTTATGCAATAAACGGTTTACAAACTCTCACTGTATATACCGGTTTGATTTCTTTACTTTGATTCATGGTTTTTCATTTCTTTGGTAAGTTGCTACTTTCACTGTGAATACATACATGTTTGTTGTTTTCAAAAAGGAAAACAAGAAAATCAAAAAACAGGTAATAGTTACTATTTCTTTTGAGAAGTATCTGACAACTCTCATGTTTATTTTTATTGCAGGACACAGGATGATAGTCAAAATATCAGAAAAACATTTCAGAATAGCGATATGCTACCAAAACAGGTGATAAATAAATAGTCGGCTTAGTTGAAAATATGAAGAAATTTTAAGGTATAAACTTCTAAAACCTACTGAACCAAGTTGGAGTTTTCGGGGGGATTTATCTAAATCTGAAAGAAGTCTGATTCATAGAAATATCGTCACCTAATCAACGATAAGAGGAATATGAAAATTATAGACTAATCTTAAAAGTTTCCTTTGACGATTAATAAATAAAAAATATATTTTTTAATTAAATGAAAATTAAATAAAAAAGAAATACAAATAAAAGATCTTAAAGAAGTATGAGAATCACTGAAAAGATTATACAAGATTGAACCTATTCGCAAAAAAGCTGTTGAATACTCTTACTTTTCCAATCTTCCCATCTTAAAGCTTCTGTTCCCATCGGTTCTCATATTTTCCTTTGGTCTCCACAGAGAGAAGATTTTGCCTTAACTCTGAAAACTCATAAACATGTCTCAAAGTAATGTTAGGCGAATATTTATACGCACCTCTCAATTTAACTAGAAGAAAGTATGTCTAGGATAATCCTGACTACTTTAGCCCGTCTAACAGATTCAAACTGATTGATTTCACTCAAGGAAATCCCCTGAAAAGTAAAAATCCTTCGTGAAGAAATTCCTTGTAGGCGAAGGTGTCTTGAAGGTCGGAAGGAAATTAACCCAGAGAAATCAAAGTGAGTTAACAGACCTCTGTTGCTAAATTATAAGCAGATATCATCCCTCATATATGACATACAAATTGATTGCCCCCACTCTATGCTTAAATATATATATATATATATAAGACAGATGGTGAAACGAAATTAATCTAAATGATTGCCCCCATCTAGTTCAAAAAAGAGTTGATGAAAGGAAATTCATTAAATGATTGCCCTCATCTAAAGCATTTAAATGCAAGATTACAAAATGAAGTGGCGAAAGGAAATTCAATTTGGGAATTAGATAACTTCATTGAGGTACTGAATAGGCTTGCTGGTAGTGAAGCAATGTCTATGATATCTGCGAGACTGTTATACATGTATTATAATGTACTCTGGTAGTTAGTCTTCCTCTCGACAAGATTTGCATTCTAAGCCAACTAAGGACTCCTTAATTAAATCATTAAAATCACTTTGCCTTGACACGAATAAGACCGAACAGAGTCTGATAGATAGGTTAAGGTTGTTTTGATTATCTTAAGCAAATCTGAATACGGTTTCAGGAAAGAGAAATTTCAAATAGCCTAACTAAAAGTCATGATTTGATGTCTTTTGAAGGTTTTCTAGGTTACGATTGAAACCCTCTTCTTAGTATGATCCTTTTTTGAAAAAATTCCACAAAATGAAATAATGTCTCCATTTACCCAATAAAGGCACTTGGTCTACTATTCTTCGCGACTCACAGGGAGTCGCTATCCCTAGATGGAGCCTATGTTGGAACATATATATTTTTCTAAACTTTAGACTTGGATAAGTTTCATTCTTGTTTAAATAAGGACAAAGATGCACTTGAATATCACCATTGATGAAGTCTTCCGTTGAATCCAACGATCTGAAATCCTTAAAAGTTATGGAGCCGCCCAATTGTTAAAAGGTCAAATCACTAAAGGCTACCTTCGAAATGTCAGTTTTCGGGGTTTCACGATACTAACAGTCCAACACGTAAGAACTCCAAAGTCCCGATATACAAAATTGCGAAAGTGTCTTAGGCTTTAAAACTATGTTAATTAAAGGATTAAAAGCAATTAATGTTAATTAATTATATCGTGATTTCGGGATTCAGGGATCCTGCCTCGAGCGACCACCGAAAGTCCCGATATGCGAAATCGCGAAACCCTTGAAGTTAATCGCGATTATTTAAAAGGTTAAACATGATTAATATTAATTAATCAATCACGATTTCACGATTCAGAGAACATAGCTCAAACTAGTATAGGATAACCTGAGGTCCGAAACCCCGAAATGGATTAAGGTTAAACATGATTAATTGAAAAAATAAACTTGATTCATTAACACATTGAACAATCTTATATCATGATTAAGTTTTTGTTGATTTGCATTTCGGGTATATTCAAATTTTATCTATGCTTTTCCCGATCATGAAACATTGATCATTAATAGCATTAATAACTGATCCAGGGGAATGATTTCAAATAAGATCCCACTTTATCGCGCAAATATTTTTATTAAGGGAATTAAATGCATTGTCAGTGAAGATATACACGAATCGATGTGCTTAAGGCGAATACGATTTTTTTTTATTCTGAATTACATTCGCAGTTTGGCAGAGCTAGATTAGCGAGATAGTCAATCTTGTGCATTTTCCGTGACAGATAAAAGAACTCTGGAATCTGATACCATGCCACCATGAAAAGCAACTAAAGCGACCGGTGAAAGTTCAAGCCAGAATGCGGATGTTCTCTCCGACACCTCGCCCAGAAGCATAAACACCGTCAAATCTTGGATGCAAGTATTCAACATCTTACAATATGGATTGGTAAATTGCCTGGATGATTCAAGTGACAACGAGAAGGAGGACCTATCTACCAAATACAAAATTGTTGCTCAGTTAGAGCTATAGAGGATAGCGACAAGGCCTAAGCTCTTGCCCTACAATGATATGATCGGTTGGGCACTGGACCACGTAGATATCCCAACCATGACTATTTTGAATTCGTAAAAGGTTGCAGTTGGGTCTCTTAGGCCATAAGATCTACAAGTGATGTACAAATTGTCTCTGGTATCCAATTTCGTTTACAATGCAAATTTCATAGTAGACTTCAACAAGAAGGAATGCGACCAATACGGAAAAAACCTTCCTGATTTAATTAAAGATTGGTATTCTCACCGCGAGAAGTTCAGAGCCGACTCCCATGGTATATACCTAGTTGTCGCACTAGAACCTCACATAATTTACATAGCAATGATGTTGTGTAGGCTCTATGGGAAGGAAAACACAACTCATTTCTTTTTACCATGGGTGCATATTATACACAGAGTAGCAGAAGGGTACTCTTTTGACTGGGAAAAGATATTGTCGGACAACTTGGTTCAAGAGATTGCAAGATATCAGTCACTAAGAGCCAAGGGGCAACTGACCCAATTTTTCATGTTGGCTTATATTATGGACGTCGTCTGTTTCATGATGCCTTTTCTGCTGATGGACTGGAGCTGGACTCCAAATAGTGCAAAACCCATACATATTTACCATTCAAAGCTTGGGGAAGAAAAGACAAAAGACTTCTTTTATGAGATTTGCAATTGGGTAGTGGTGCCGATGCACACCGCCATATATGGCTATCCACCTCCTAGAATTTCAGACAAAATTGTGACTAATTTGGGCAAGATAGCAGACTGGTATATTGAAGAACACTTTTCCTATATTAGGGTTTTCGACTGTTCGGTCCCTCCATATGATTTACCTCAATTTTTACCAGACCGACTTGTGTGCTCGAAGGTCGCATGACAAACTGTGATCGGTGGGATTAGTAAGGAGCTCAAAGTAGTATAGAAAAAAGGTATGGCCCTCTTTTCCCCTGTAGATTGGTACATTTTCCTTATTGGATTTCGGTCACTCTAAAGTAGAGGCTGCAACCTTGGAAGAAATAAAGCTGGTCAACATTGAATTCAAGAAGCATGACCTGTAGAAGGTCATGGGTAATCACATGGCCAACTGCAATTTGAAAAGGTATGAACACGAAGATTCTCCTCAAGATGATATTTTTCGAGGAGCGAGATCCTATCCAGAGGTCTTGAGTCGGGTTCGAGCTCTGTCACCCGATAAAATGATTGAGTTTTATGACTTCCAGAGGCACCGAAGAAGCAGCCTCCCTAAAGTATTATAAGGAGGAACCCCGACGTCTCCAGCTACACTACAAACAGAGACCCAAAGTTAAGAAGCAGTAAACTCTAGTGAACAAGAAACCTGGGAAGGCTTGGAAGAGACTGAGGTGTTGACTCAGAAAGAAGATACCCTCCTGACAAATGTATTAGGTAACCAAGCCAAAGATCAAGCAGAGACACTGACAAAGGAGGGAGAAGAAGAGTCACTGTTTACACCAGATAGATTAACTACAAACACGGTCGAGAAACAGTTGTCCATCGAAATCGACTACCCCATCCAGTTTATCACACCGTTACAATTCACCAGTGGGAACCCAAATACAGAGGTAATATTCATAGAGGACCTCACACCCATTTTGGTTGAAGAGTTTCCTCCTTCCAATTTATTTTTCAGCAAGAAAAGGAAGGCTGTGGTGAAGAGAGAAATACACCAAAAGGAAGGTTTAGTTGTCAAAAGACAGAAGGTGATAATTGATGGATAAGCCTTAGAGGAGGTAGACTTTTCTGAAGAAGTAGCAAGTTCATTGGGGGATTTTGCAACAGGCAACCAATTTTCAGTCGGAAATTTAAAAGAATGACTAAAGCAAAAAGATCTGCAAATAATCCAATTGCAGAATCAAATGAAGACCGTAGAAAAGAATGTCTGGAGCGAGGTCAACAAGGGTTTCGGGCATATTAGAGCCAACGACAGACATGAAATCCAACAGCTCAAATCCAGTCTCGAGGAGATGCACAAAGAGGTACAAGCAAGTAGAGGACAAGCAATTCAGCAAATTGAATTAGTGAAGCAATTACAGGACAAGGTAAGCATGACTGAGAATATGGTTATAGATATAACTATTTTCCAAGCTCAGGCATTGGAGGTATGTAAGAAACCGGGATCAACAAAACAAAGACATTTTGATAAGGTGAAAGATATCCAAAATCATTTTCAGGTGGTCAATCAATCCTTGGATGACATTGGTTTCAGAGAGAAAGAGGCTATTGCTGCTCGAACCACTTTCCAAGAAGCAGTTGTGTCATCGGTTAAAGAAGGAGTATCCATGGTTTCAGGGTTGTCTGTTTCTGAGCAAGTCAGAGGTGACATAATACTGAAGACATGGGAAGATAACATAGCCGAAAGTAAGAAAATGGATAAGGAAGTCAAGAAGGCTTGTGAAGAAGCTTTTCATTCCCTAAATACATAGTCATTAGGCTTCGGAAAAGAGGATCACTCTGAAGTACTGGGACAAGTTGACATAGCAAAGCATCAACTTAACATCAGGACAAACTTGGAAATAGCTTAGGCCGAAATCTTGCTTTTAAAATAGATTGATATTACTCAGATAGATAGGTGGCTAGTGAAGCCCAATCTGCAGCTACAAACAATAATTTTAGAAGACATAAGAATGGAAGATAGATTACCTCAATTAGAAAAGAAATTATATATTTTTGAGGAAAATGATTTAACAAAACCCTCCATGCTGGGGGCACAATTTGTAGGCAGATGCATTAAATGTACAGAGCAAGGAAAAGTCAACACCTCTGGGAAACAATGAGGTAGCCAGTGCACATCATCTGGACAGATCATGATTAGAAGATCAGATGTCTTATGAGATGGAGAACGGGAAGATAAAACGTATCTGCTAGTGAGATGAAGAGACAGAAAGATGCAAGTGAAACAGTTTGCATTTTACATTTTGTAATTTTTTACTATTTTAGAAATAAGGGGAATTCCAACCGTTTAAGGGTGAGAACCTTTTGTATAAATATAAATTTCTACGGTTAATCACAGGCTACTTCTTGCCGTATTGTAACTGAGAAAGCTCATCCTCTGTGAGTATTAATACAAGTGCAGACAAGGATTCCAAATTTTGTGCTTCTTGAGTTATGTTCTCTCTTTGTATTCCATATCTCTAGTTTTCTTTATATTACTCCTTGATAAATGGATGATTGCAACTTAGTACAACATCTACTGTGATTACATTTCATTTAGTTATCTGATAGTAAACAACTTTTCCTCTGTATTTGCTATTAGAAAATACAAGACCTGCAAGCTACTTGGATCACTACATTATATATCCTTTCAGGGGCGCGTTCCACTCTTTCTTCTACTATAAACAAGGCAAGATTCTTCTACCATTGATGCCTTAATTTGTTTAATAGTTTTGTAATTTTCTCCTTCATCATCCTTTTTGATAAATTGACTTAGACGACGAAATACAACCTCTGTTCTGTTCAGCTATTAATTTCATTTGAGGACTTAATTTTTACACAACTAACAGAAGAAAAAGCATTCTAAAAACATTCCTTAATTTCCCGATGCCTGACATTATTCTTTGAGCCTTAAGTTTAATCTCAAGAACAATAGAGTTGATCATCAGTTCACAGTGGGAGATCAAGTCTGGTTATACATCAACAAGGAAAGATTGCAAGGAGAAGGTAAAAAGCTAAAACCAATTCGTTATGGTCCTTTCAAAATTTTAGACAAGATTGGTTCTAATGCTTTCCTGTTAGAATTGCCTCCATATATGCAAATTTATTCAGTTATAAATGTGGAAAAATTGAGATTGTATGAGCCTCTTATGATCAACGATCAAGGAGAGAATGTTCAAATTCCTTCCATAGAATATTTTGCTCATGGGTATATGAATGAGTTGCAGAAAGACACCATTTTGGACAAAAGAGTTCGTACTTCTCGCATGGGCGATGTGGAGTATCTTTGAGTGGGATTCAAGGGTACAAATCCAAGTGAGGCCAAGTGGATGGAGACCAGAAAAGTGAGGGTACAATATCCTCACTTATTTACCAATTGATACCAGAATTTTGGTGGTCCAAAAGCTTCCAAGTGGGGAGGATTGATCCAGGAGGATCCTCAGGTCTAGAAAATGTTAAAAAATGAAATTTCTCAGAATCAGACAAAAAAAATTCCATTGCATCTGTCTCGTTGCGCTGATTCTGACCATATATTTACTTCCTCAAACAGACACTGTATGCGAAATTTATCACACTTTGATCGAATTCCCAAACTTGCAAAAAGTCAACAGTCAACATAAAAAAAGTCAACACTGACGTCAACATGAAGTCATCACGCTAACGTGGAATTGTCTAGAGGTGACAGATGGCAACTGACGATACAATGATGTGGTAGAGGATATGTTTGCTGACTGGGCATGTGTGGCAGACGTGGTCCAATAAGAGCTTGACAAGTGTCATTTGGTGGGCAAGTTAAACGGTGCCTTGTGGCCCAGACATGGGTTGCAACGTGGGACCCCGTCATTTGTTGGCAGTTGTAAAAAGGTTGGGACTCCACCAGAATCGACCTCGAGACCTCCGACATGGGGAAATGTTTTGGGCAAGCCGGGCTACCAACCCGCCTGCGGTGGTGCTTATTAACCATGGCACAATTTAAATAATTGAACTTACATAAGGTTATGGGCGAAGGAGGTAAGGGCTAGGGTCTAGCCCCAACTCCGATTATATGATATCCATACAAACACTACAGAGAACTCAACACTACACTCCAGAATAAGGGACGAGTGCGGGGGCCACAGACTAGCTTGCAACGAGCTCCATGAGACTAGGGTGGTGACCGTAGGCCAGGGCTGATCAGTGGGGGCCCTATCTGCCCGATCGAGCCCTCAATCCTATTACTTGCGCCATGTGTCTAGAGTTAGCGGGGAAGGGGTCAAAGTGAAACACCTTTGTGGGCTGGCACTTAGCCACATGAGACCATATGACCTGGAAAATGGCGCGCATGCCAACCTTTTGGGGCCTGTTTCAATTTTTTATAACAAAGTGGATAATTTGTTATTGTTCAGGCCTAGATTGGGAATTTTTGGATATTTCTTGGCCATTTGGAGGGGTATTTGACCCCAAAAAGAGGCCATATCTTTGTGGGAAGTTGGGCTTCCATAACTGAGCCTTATAAACCAGGCCCTTTGAGCTTGTGAGGGTAATTTTTGATGCAAGGAATGTAAAGAGGAGTTTTGAGTTAGTGGCCCATTTCTCATGTTTTGAGGGGAATTGAGTCATGTTTTGAGAGGAGATTGTTGAGGCATGTGTGTATCTGCACAAGGAGGTCTTGTACAGTAGATCAAAAGCATGTTTGTAACAACAAAGAGCCATTTTAAAGATAACTTGAGCATTAAATATCTATAAAGCGGTCCTCCACTTGGAAGCGGGCCCAGAGACATAGCCACACATTGGTGAACTTCGTTAACAAGTTTTTTGTGTCTATTTCTTTTTCTTATGGTTGTTCTCTTCTCTTATTTGCAGCATGGTTTATGATGGATGAACTCTTTAATCATTCATGAGCAACAAGTTAATGTGAATTTGTTATTAATTCCTTTCATTTTTGGATCATTTATGGCTATAGGAAACAAGTTAGTACATCAATTAAAGTGTTGGGAAAAAGAGGACACCTCAATGGGGAAAGAGAGATCAAGGCTCAAGGAACACTTCTCCAAAAGATAGGCTTGAAACTATAAAAAATCATGTTTCCCTAGGCAACGAATTTATATCTTCAATGCAATGAATAAAAAGACTAGTGCCTTCAAAGAAGGGTTAATGGAGTCAAGTAGAAAGGACTAGAGATGCTATCTCCTTGGGGGTGTAAACCCTCTTAGTCCCCAAGGAAAGTATCTCTAGTTAGGGTTTGAAGATGAGGGGTGTAAATCCTCTTAAATCCTCAAACAATCCTTGCAACATTAATAATATTGAAACATGATGGAGACTAGAGTGGGGATGTAAATACTTATACTTCCCACTTAGTTCCTAGAACCATAATATATAATTGAAGAAAATGATAGAATAAAGTGAAAGACCATACCAATTCCAAGAAAATGCTAAGACAATCCACCATAAGAGCAAAATAAAAGCCTTATAAGGCTAGTGCTAGAATTCCACCAACCATTCGTCAATATATAGCCATAAACAAGAGCATGAAAGAGAAAAATATCCAAAGATAGCGAAAATTTCAGATCAAGTCCTCTCACAAGAGGAAATGTTATGTTATAATGAGATCTTATGATCTCTTATTTAAACAAAATGTCACCAAGGTGACTTATCCACATATTTAGGGGTAAACCACAAGACTAGGGGTCAACAACCCTAATCTTTCCCCCTTAACAAAGTAATATTAAACAATTCATTTAAAATTTCACTTTTGCACATATACAACCCTAATTTACATGGACGTCACCCCTTTAGGGGATGTTTTGGCACTAGGAGAAGGTCGTTGGTGATGTAGGAGGGTAGTAAGGCTTCCCAAAGCCATGTGTCAAGCATCCAAATGAATTCCTTCATGGTAAAAGCCTCAAACACCTCAAAACATCCAAGTGCTAATGCATATCACCTCACCACCATGCCTTAACCCCCCAAACATGATGTCAAGCTAAAAAAGAAGACGTTTTTCCCCTCCTGGTAAAATTGTTTGGCAAGTGAGAGCCGAGATAAGTCTTCCACATCATCTTCTAGGTCTCCAATACTTCATCCCCATGATCCGGCATGTGGACCCTTGGAATCCAACCTATGGGGTTGCAACCTTATGGAATCCCAAGCTAGGCTTGTTCTTCCAAAACTATCCACCAACTAGGTTTTGCAAAGAAAAATAAGCATTCCCTCTAAGGATATCAAGTCATAACATCATGATAAGTGAATCCAATCAATAAATGAGCCACCTAAGCATGTTCATGAAAGATCACTATATCAAATAATTAATTTCTCAAAGACATTATATCACTTCTCAAGCTTGAATATGGGAGGGTTGACGATGTGTCCTATTGCGTAGATCTTACCCTAGATCAAGGAGAGTTTCCAAGAGATCCCTCTCTAAGCCATGTAAATTGGATGAAGTGGTTAGGGTCAAGACTCAATGGGTATAGGGCTTATGACATACAAGAGGTTGTAGTGTCTCATTCATGGGTTCCTTTGTAGAGGGTGAGTGGTAACTTCGTCCACAATGCACTTTTTCCAAGCCCATTATTTACCATTCTTTTATTCTTTCATAATTTTAAGGAAAGGTTGAAGGCCACTTCCCTGGCATGGTGTCTAGATAATGGTAATGTCACCCACAAACACCTAGTGGAAATGAGAAGGCTGGATCGTGATGAGACCCCCTTTCTCTCAACCATGCAATTGAGGGCCATTACCCTGGCTTGGTGACTAGATGATGGTAATGTCATACCACTAGATATTCATGGACATGATAGGTTGGCTCGTGATGAGACCTCCTATCCTTCAAATAACCCTTTAATCATTTTTAATCATATTCATTGTGGGTCCCCCTTTACTCAAAGATAAGCATTTCATTGTTTTCTTGGGTTATCCCTGGGAGAAGCATATAGAAGGTTCATACATAGGCTTTTATCTTTTACCCAACATCAATTCCTTTGGGACTTCAACCCCTTCTTCCCATAGAATGAGGGACAACCCCTTGTTTGGTCAATACACCCTAAAATTCCAAAAGATAAGGAAATGTGGGGAGATAATGATAGAAAGTGGTAAGTATGGTCGAGAATAGTACAACGACTCTTCGAGGGAGTTCCTAGTAGCAAACCCATCCCCAAGGAAGACCACTTACCAGGGCACAATGTTAACCACCAAGGTGAAGCAGGGAAAGAGGGATAATGTCCAAGCATATATCATGAAATTTAGAGAAATATAAGATACAACATACACAAATGACTTAAATATTGAAATGATGCTCACCATCATGGAGCAAGGACCACTTCCTTCCAGAAGCCAACTGATCTGGTGGATGCCATTTGGAAATTTGTGACCATTTGTGGTGGTGAGGAGGGTATCCATCTGTGCAAAAGGATATTGCTGGTCATATAGTCTCTTGACACTCCATATATGGAACCCGAGGGCCTAGATACATAATCTCCTTAATTATCCACAAAATGGGGATAACATGCACCTTATCCACTCCAACAATTTGACCTAGTTCATCATCACCCAAATAAACCTGTCCAAAATCACCTTAACATAATTGTGGAAATATTTCCTATGGGGTGTGACATGTAATGAAGCCACTGAAATGAAGCTCCAGGTGCATGGTTTGCAATCAATTAGAGGATGAAGAAAGAGAAGGGACAAGCCTTGATATGAATATGAATATGAATACAATTAATGTTCAAAACGAAAACTTGGAATGTGCTTTACACACAGTGATTATACCATTTTCTATGAAAATTCATGTTAATTATCCCATGAATTTGGTGGTTATGCCAATATTTTTCATCACATCCATAAATTTATGGTTGAAGTTTCTGCAAGAAATGCAAATTCTCTTATTTATCGTGTTTCTAGAGACAATCACGATCATGAAAGCTGGAAAATTCTATTTCTGTCTATTCCCAATGGATTTCCATTGGCCCATGGCTATGCCTCCAACTAGGGGACTATGTCCTTGTACTACAAAAATTGAGCCCCACATTGGAGCTCCTTATTCGCAGCAGCCATCGCTCTACTGCTCATAATGATTCATCCCTTCCATTTCCACCTATCACATGCATTGTCTCATATTCCTTTATGTCTTGCACAAATCAGGTTGCCACAAGTATGAAAGTGCCCAGGGTTATCTTCTGGGTCTTCTATGTTGTTGCCTCCATTTCCCAGTGCTATACTAGCTTCCTTATTTCTCAGGAACAAATTCATGTCAAAAGTAAGTGCAACTGTCCATAGCCATGTTGTTTTTTTTCCTACCTTTCAACAATTTTCGTTTTGGTTTCTTGATGTGCAATTATTGACTTCAATTATAATTTCTTGTCGTGGGCCTTTGTACATGCAATGAATGAAGCGAACAATCCAAAGAAATGGATCACTTGTCTCCTGATAAATCTTCAACTTTGAGGCCTAGAGTCTAGAGGCATGATGTCCTTCTATCGTGCTCAAGATCCATTATATATTATTTTCAATGCCATCGACTATGAATCAAACAAGTCAAGTAAATGGGGTTATATGCTAGTCAACTCTTTCGAGGATCCGGAGGGGAGGGATACAATAATGGAAATTTATTTGATTTAATGTCCTTCCCTAGTGATATGACCTCTATTACTTCCTAATTTCTTACAAGGAAGGGATGTCACCACCGATGTACTTCTATTCCTTCCTAATTTCTTACAAGGAACAGATTTCACCACCAGATCATTAGAGGAGGAGAGCTACCTACAATGACCAACATCAACTATATACATCTCATTTGGCAGTCTGGCTATCAAACCTCAAGAACAACTACTGTAGGGGGCATTAGGGATAGAGGGTAGTGTGCAACCTTTATTTTGGGTTTTCTGTACATATATCACATGTTAGTTTTTTTTAGTATCTTTTAACTATGGTTAGTTAGTTAATATTACATAGGCCATCCCTAATTTCCTTAACACTTGTGCCATTGCTTAATATAACCAACACTTTCTTGTATTACACACATAAAATCTAATATATCATTGCATTCTCTTTGGTAGAATATTTTTGGTTTTGTAGTATCTCTAGTTCCTAGGATGTTCTTTTCAATCTTCATAGTATCAGAACATAACTCTACAAACCCATTCTCAAATTTTCAGAGATATTTGCAAGTTGAGTGATATTCAAGATCTAGTTCAAATCAAATTGAAGGAGAACCATCGTCGCTGCTCAATTATCGGCCGCACTCATGTCCATTGGAGGATCGTTTCCATTTCTGCTCAATTACCAACTGTTGCTCAATTACAAGATGGTCGTTGCTTCTATTTCAAGGGATTTGTTTATGTGGGAGCATCGATATAATTCCATCTGTCCAAACATTTGCATTGCGCTCTAAATTAGGGTATGCAATATTTAATAATATTTGATTTATTGTGAATGAAAGACTATAAAGCCATGGCATATTTTTGTGTAATATTTAATAGATTTGGTTTATTATGGAAATGAGACTATACAGTGGTGGCATATGTTTGAGTACTATTTTATTTATAAACCCGTTAAAATTTTATTACAGAGGAAGCAAATTTGGAAAAGGTGGGTTCCATTTTTTATATAATTTAGAGATTATAGATACACATCAAGTTTTTATTTGTATTCTCTATTTATAAAATGGTGGAATCAGGGAATATTGAGCTCTAAACACCCCATCATTATCACACATGGAAACTCAAGATGCAACAATCGTTGCAATCTAAAGGGATTTGAAAAATGTTAGGTAAGACTAAACATGAGTTTACCAAGAAAATTGAGAGATTTGCCTATAGAAAAAAACTCGATGAAGCTATGGGTCTAATTGGCGTGCATGTTTAAGGAAATTTGTTGTTTCATAATGGTGAATGTAAAACTCCAAAAGAAAGGAGGGACAAGTTGGCTTCTTTATTTGGTAAAGTCAATGAATTTCGAGCTTTACATTTGAAATAATAATTGTCATCACTTGTACCTGAGGACCATGCAACCGTTGAATATTATCTTTCCAAATTCAGGTTACCGGTGGCGCAACTGAAATGGTTTGGAAACACAAAATCAGATGAAGAGTGCATTTTCTTGATTCTATACAAGCTAAAAGGTCATTTTCATGTTTTTTCTTCTATATTTTACTCTACTATGGATGCACTTGGAGATTATTTTAAAATTCTCTCTTTTGAGATTTTCTGTGAGTGTCTTACCAAAGAACAATCTAAGCTTATGCAATTAGATTCTCTTTTTGGATCTAAGAATCAGGATCTTGTGGCTCATACCTCCACAGGTAAGCACACAACTTCATATAAAAAAATAAATTATTATGCTCAATTTGGTGAGTTTGCCTCCAAGCCTCAATAGAAAACAACATATTTTCCTCCATCTTCCAAGTTTGGTGATTCTTCCTCCAAGAAAAAGAAGACGAAGTCAAGTGAAATCTACAATTTTTGTGTCACACTTGGTCATGTCGAATCCAAATGCTAGCTGAAACTAGAAGCCTTGAATGAAGCCATGCAACAACAAAAAAATTCAGTGCCCAAACTTCTTCATCTGGTAAATGGCACACTTTATATGTTCAAGATTTATATGCCTCTTTAGACAGTTGGATACTTGATTCTAGTGCATCACACTGACATGAATAATTCTCATGAGTTTCTTCCTTCCACCTCTAATTGTAACATTCCATAGATCACAATTAGAGACTCTACACAACTTGATATTTTAGGATCAAGCACCGTGTAATTAGATGACGAGTTCATTAATGATGTTCTCCTTGTTCCTGACATCTCTACCAATCTACTCTCTGTTTTTTACATATGTCATTTTGGTGATGAGAAAATAATAGAATTTTTTCCTAATGATGTAGTCATCCGAGAACTACATAATCCAGACATTGTTGTTACTTCTAGAAGAGTTTATCATAATTCTGAATTGTACAAGTTTTCTTGTTTTGAGCCTTCCTCCAATTCCTCTTTCATTGCACATGTTGATTATTTGAGCAGACTTTGGCATGAAATATTTGGCGATCTAAACTGTAGGTATTTTCAACTGTTGAGCACAAAAAAATTGGTGCATGGTCTTTCTAAATTTTCTTGCAATGATGGAGTTTTTCTAGGTCATGTTCTAGGAAAACAACATCAAGATCATTTCCCTAAAGGTAAGGCCTTGCATGCTACCACACCTATTGAGTTGGTACATAGTGATCTCATGTCATTTTTGACTTGTTCATTTTCAAGGGCTAAATATGCACTCAATTTTATTGATGATTTATGACATCGCTCTTGGTGTACTTTCTTAAGTATAAGAGTGATGTCTTTACTACTTTTAAGACCTTCAAGGATTTTTTTGAGAAGAAGTCCTCTCTTTCTATCAAGAAACTATGCACAGGTAATGGGGGGGGGGAGGAAATGTCAATCATGAATTCAAGGATTTTTATAGAGAACATGGAAATCAACATCAACATTTTGTTCTGTACACCCATCAACAAAATGGTGTTGTTGAATGAAAGAACTGAACACTAAAAGAGATTGTTTCTGTTATTTTCATACATTTATGGATTGAAAGTATTGTTTCATTTCATATGGAGCGCTTCTTTCAGTTAGAAATGATCTTCATTTCACTCGAGAAGGTTTATGTTTGCCCAATATATTGCCATTTTAGTCATATCCGTAGGTACAAAGCCTAAATACGTCCTTTTTTTTTTTACATAGATAATATTTCAGTTTTCTATTTTTGTTTCAGGTTGGTGCTCTTTCAAGCCTGCATATGCTCTTTTCCATGCACTATGTGCGATCTTGAAAATTCAGAAAC
>ML788419.1:129019-169303 GCA_009831015.1 Picea engelmannii
ACATTCTTATATATTCCAAGTCAGAGGAAGAGCATGAACATCATTTGAGGATGGTGTTGCAAGTATTAAGGGAACATCAGTTGTATGCCAAATTGAGCAAGTGCTCATTTTATCAAAAACAAATTTATTATTTGGGGCATATCATCTCAAAAGATGGGATAATAGTGGACCCTGAGAAGGTAGAAGCCATTAGAGAATGGTCAGCACCAAAGAATGTGATAGAGGTCAGATCTTTCATGGGTCTTGCAGGTTACTACAAGAGATTCATTGGAGGATTCTCGAAGATAGCACAGCCAATCACTTCCTTGCAAATGAAAGGTATGAAGTTTCAGTGGACGACGGACTGTGAAAGGAGTTTCCAACATTTGAAACAATTATTGACAAGTGCTCCAATACTAAGGATTGTAGACCCAAATGAAGATTTCATTGTATGCATAAATGCATGTAATGAAGGACTGGGTGGATTCCTCAGTCAATATGGATTCGTGATATGTTATGAATCAAGGAAGTTGAAGGAGAATGAAAGAAACTATGCCACTCATGATTTGGATTTGGCAGCCATAGTGCATGCCCTGAGGAAATGGAGACACTACCTCATGGGAAAGAGGTTTGAGCTAAGAGAATACCACAATGGTTTGAAATATTTATTTGATCAGCCAAATCTAAATGCTAGACAAAGAAGATGGATAGAATTTCTAAGCGAATATAACTTTGATATAAAGCATATCAAAGGGAAAGAAAATAAGGTGGCTGATGCACTCAATAGGAGAGTGCATGAGCTTCATGCTACAACCATCAGCATGTATCAGACTGATGTTAAAATAAAAATTCTGGAGGCTGCAAATACAGATCTGCAATACAAAGAATTGGTAGCAATGCTACAACAAGGTAAGACACCACAGAAGATGGATATTTATAATTTGGGAGTAGACGGAATACTGCTGCACAAGAACATAATTTTTATACCAAATGTCCAGGACTTGAAACACATAATTTTTCATGAGATGCATAATGCTCCTTATGCAGGGCACCCTGGATATAAGAAAACTATAACAATGGTCAAGAGCCAATACTTTTGGCCAGGTATGAAGAGAGAAATTGCAGAATACATCACTAGGTGTATGGAGTGCCAGAAAGTTAAAACAGAGCATAGGCACCCAACAGGATTGCTGCAACCTTTGCCCATTCTTGAATGGAAGTGGGAAGTGGTGACAATGGATTTTATTATGGGATTGCCCAAAACAGGCAAGCTACCTGATTCGATTATGGTAGTGGTGGACAAGCTTACAAAAGCTACCCATTTTATTCCACTAAAAACTACTCACAAAGCAACAAATGTTGCTGATATTTTCATGAAGGAAGTAGCATGATTGCACGAAATTCCTAAAACGATTGTATCTGACAGAGACTCGAAATTCACCTCAAATTTCTAGAAAGGATTGTTCAAAGGATTCAGAATGAATCTGAACTTTAGTACAACTTATCATCCCGAGTTTGATGGATAGACAGAAAGAGTGAATAGGGTGATAGAAGATATGTTGAGAATGCATGTGATGGATAAACCATCAAAATGGGAAGACTACCTACACTTGGTAGAATTCGCTTATAACAATGGGTATCGGGCATCATTGAAAATGAGACCATTTGAAGCACTTTACGACAGAAGGTGCAATACTCCAGTAAGCTGGGATAATCCAGCTGATAGAACAGTAGTTGGGCCATAATTGCTCAAGGAGATGGAGGACCAAATGTTAAAAATTAAGCAGAATTTGAAAGCTGCCCAAGATAGGCAGAAAAGTTATGCTGATAAAAACAAAATCCACAGATAATTCAAAGTGGGTGATCATGTTTTCCTAAAAGTGAAAGCTAACAGGAGCTCCCTGAAGCTGGGAAGCTGCGCCAAGTTAACAGCCATATTTTGTGGACCATTTGAAATCCTATAGAGGATTGGTCTAGTTGCTTATATGATTGCATTGCCTGCATCTATGTCTGTTCATAATGTCTTCCATGTATCATTGCTAAAGAAATATAAACCCGATGCTAATCATGTTATTGATTGGAATGTTATTCAGGTGGAGCAAGAAGGCGCTTTCCAAGTGCATCCGGTGCGCATCCTGGATCGAAAAAATCAAACAACTTCAGAATCGAGCCATAGGACTTGTAAAGGTCCAATGGACCTGGTATGGACCTGAAGACGCTACTTGGGAGCACAAGGATGCAATGCGGGCATAATACCGGCATATTTTTGAAGATTTTTGAGAATTTTGTTGTATATGGGTACATGATGCACTGAGGACATTGCATAAGTAAGGGGAGGAGATTGTAATATTCCTCGGTCGAACCAAATGTAAATATAATCCAAGTATATTTAAGCTAGTGAGTTGTTTAGACATCATTTTTGTAATACACCTTTCATGGCATGGTGCGCGCATATACTGCACAGTAAAGGGCTGTAATGTACACATTTCTGAATATCGCGCACATTAACTAAGGTGCGCGCAACCCTAAAGACAGAGGATACAATGCGCAGTAACTAAGTGCACACAATATTAAGGTCAACGGACCTTTGTGTATAAAATATGCATTATAGGCTGGTGATCCAGTATTATAAGCCGAAATATTATGTTTTGGTATTAGGTCGGAATGCCTAGATGTCAAGGGCCAATGTGCCTACTTTGTACATGACTCATGATTAATATAAAATACATCACTGTGCGCAGACCGACCACGCTAAAAGATATGGGGGACTGAACTTCACCAGTTAGGGAAAGGGAGGGCCAAAAGTCAAGGGAATATTATATTAATATTCTAGAACATAAAGTATGGATAATTTTATCCTTAGTTCTAAAGTTGGGGACAAGTGGACAAAAGTAACTTCCGACATGAGAAGTGTCAAGTTGGGGACATGCATTCATATCCTGGGGAAACTTATCTTAGGGGGGATTATTTGGCGGGAGAGACCTTACGAATGAAAAACAGAGAGAGAGGGGGGGGGAACCATCAGACTGACCATCATTTTTGACAGAGAATTCACAGTGATTCTAAAAACACACTCAGTTATCCAGTCAATGACTCCATGACCATTTCACTCATACATTCCGTTATCCTTGAGACAACCATTCCACCTTTCCAAAATCGGTTTCCCCATCCATTTTGGTTGGTGTACTTGGTTATCTTGGAGCGGGATTGAAGAAGTGGGTTGTCAGGCTCGTGAGCAGTTATCTGGGTGAGAGAATTTCCAGGGATTGATTTTCGTTGGTGCTAAACTGCAGCTACAGTGCTCTGAGACTTCCGGTTCGGCCTATTGTTGAAGCCCTGGAAGGGAAGTGGGGCAGCCGAGGGACTGTTGAGCAGAGAAGGTGCACACTTCCTTGGGTGGGATAGGCATGTGGGGAATGAGAGGTTGTAGACTGTTAGTTGAGTGAGCACCTGAGACATAGTCTTTCCTATTATCCATGAGCCTTAGCCAGGATAGGAATCCCTTTACCCTGGGTGGAGTTCAGTCCCATCTCGGGGGTGATTCACTGTTGAGAGTGATGAATAGTGTAATCTATGGCTGTGAGGTTCATGGATGGTCTATAATAAGTTGGTGACAACCTTTCTAAGATAAGTACCAATTGCATGATATATGGATATGCTGTTTTGTTATTTACATGCCCATGTTATGATTTTATCATGTATGTGACTATGAATGCTTGTGTGCTTATGGGTAATTTTTTGTAAATGATGCATATCGGGAATTACTATTATTTGTAATATAAAAGTCGTGTTATAGATAGTAATTTTTTGTTTATGTTAGATGTAAAGCTTCCGCAAGCGTGTTGTATGTATATGTTTTAGTTGCATGTAGTCTAAAGAGTAAATTTAGGTGGCATTGCTTAGTTGACTACTGAGTATGCTACTGTATGTTCCATAGTATGGGAACGAAAGATGTTCCCTAGAGTAGCATGTCCCGCCCTGATGGCTGGGAATGTTACCGAATGGTGTCAGAGCATGAGTGGTTACTCTGGAGTGGCGTACCACGGCCTTAGGATGGTCGAGGGGGTTGTTACAACAAAAGTAACCAAATATGAACTAAAGAATACTCTTCAAAGCTTTCAAAAGGATAAAAGTCCAGGTCCAGGCAAATGGTCAATTGAATTTTACTTGGTATATTTTGATCTGATCGGATGCAACATACTTAAAGTCATGACGAATCTAGAACAAATGGCAGAATACATAGCCCTCTCAACACTACCTTTATATCCATCATTCCTAAGGTGGATGATCCCCAATCCTTTTATGACTTCAGACCTATCTCACTCTGCAATTGCATTTACAAAATTCTAGCCAAATTCATATCCCGTAGGCTGAAGCCACTCCTTTAAGATTCCATCTCAAAAGAGAAATTTGGCTTTCTTGAAGGATGTCAAATTCATGAAGCAATAACATTTGATCAGGAAGGGATTTATAGCCTAAAGACATCAAGAGAAAAATGTACCATTATTAAGATTGATCTCTCAAAATCATTTGATAGGGTAAATTGGTCTTACATATGACTTCTACTTAGTCATCTCAGGTTTGAGGTTCCTTTTATTAAGTGTACGATGGCCTTTTTTACTTCAGTTTAATTTTTCGTCCTTATTAATGGGGCAAACTCTCCTTTCTTCATCTTCGAAAAAGGTTTGTGCCAAGGATGTTCACTATATCCCCTCCTTTTCCTTCTGGTGGCTGAGGGTTTGAGCATGGATATTGCTAATGCAGTAAGAACTGGGGATTTCCAAGGAATCCAAATAACCTCAGGGCTAAGGATCACACATCTATTATTTGTGGATGATTTCCTCATATTTTGTAGTGGTCGGGTTCATGATGCAGAAGTTCTAGCAGTATCCCTTTTTCATTTGGCTACAAGGATGCAAATAAATATAAAAAAATAAACCCTCTCCTTCTCAGAGATGGAAAGAGAGGAAGTGGATACATATCAAAGTATCTTTCCTTTTACAGTCCATGACAACTTGGGAGGCCTAAAATATTTGGGGTTTCATTTGAAGCCAAACAACTATCGCAAAGAAGACTGGAAATGGCTGCTATCAAAATAGGAAAAAAGGTTAAATGGTTGGAGCTTCAAGTGGTTATCTAGAGAAGGCAGACCCACGCTGACCAAAGTCATTCTGGAAGCCATTCCAGTCTATTGGATGTCACTGGCTTGGATTCCAAAGGGAGTGCTAGAAAAAATTAGAAGGTCTTGTTCCTGCTTTATCTCGCCAGGTTTCGGGGATAAGTTCACTCAACCATGGGAAAAATGGGATCATCTTGCATGAACAAAATCTTTGGGAGGATGGAGAATCAAAAATATATTTCTTTTTTCCAAGGATTTGGTGGCAAAAACTGGTTGGCATCTTATTTCAGGAAATAATCTATGGTCACTGGTAGTTACTCAAAAATACATTTTATTGGACACAGTAGAAGACTGGATTTGATCTCCAAACAAGTCATTCTGGAAATGATCGATATTTTGTAAAGCTTTGATCTTCTCCTTTCTAGTGGTAGGGGAAGGCATGGCCTGGAAGGTAGGTTGTTGGTTATTATTTATATGTTTCTGAGTTTATATATTTATCTTGAGTGACCTAGGGTTCATGTCTACTTGGGGTTCCAAAAAAGCCTCTAAGACTATCGACCCTCCTGGTAAACTAGAAGGCAACGTAGCACACATAGTGCAATATGTAGTCTCACCCAAGATAGTCTTAATGGGTGGCTGCAATACTCATGTGTTTGCAACCCAGGATTGAGTGGAGATATGATAAGTGTGCACTGAGAGTTCTATTTATTAAAGCAATAAATTGTTATTCATGATTATGCATGGAATATAATCAACTCATTCATTTAGTATATTAATAAGTACTTAAACCAGTAGAGAAAAACATGCATTAAATCACATAACACAGGTTTTACCGTGGTTCACCCCCTCCTGGGCTACGTCCACAAAGATCTGGCTCTCAAGCTCTTTTTATTATGGCAGTTCCAAAACTACAGCATTGTGCGCTTTACAACTCCTCTCAGTCGGGTCAAGATCTATTATGAGACGGACTAGATCGCACCAGGATCCTCATCCTTTGATCTAACCCTCAATATCTACCCTCCTTACTCCTCTCTAGCTCAACAACTTACAAAATTAGGTCGTATAGCAAATTATTACAACTAGCTATCAAAACATGACTCCTCCTCTAGACTCTCTATATCTTGTCCGACTCTGGTCTCTCCTCTCTTCGCTCGCCCCTTCTATGAGACCTAGGTATCTGTATTTATACGTTTCTGGCTCACCAACCATTACAATGTATTGAAAAAAACCTAACCCTAACGTCGTTAGGTCTTCCATGCATGCACGCATGTTGCTCTTTCTTCCAGCTGTCGCTTTCCTCGTGCATGCCTTCTTTCCCAAAATAACCTTTCTTTTCTCTTTGTCCTGCTTCCAACAGGACCCCAACACTGACATGTGGCTCGTCCCAAGCCACCTAACCTTTGTGTGCTTCATTGATCTCCCTGGTGATCGCTTGGAACTTTGGCATAAGTTCCATTTCTTGCATTTGAGATTGCGCGGTCTTCTCCTTGAGTGCGTCCACTACTTGTACTGCAATCTCATCGCTAATCAACTCTACACACTCTACCTAGGTCTGTGCCATATATGTCTTGGCTTCCTCTTCCTGTGAAATGACCTCTGTGACTCATTCCTGGAGCGATTCCATTTGAGCCTGACGTTCATTTTTCTGCATCTGCGTCGTGGTGAGTTTTGTCTACAATTTCTTCATAACTTGCACCCCTTTGACGTGCTCTGTGATGGAAATTGTCTCCTTCCTCTGCTTGAGGTCTTAGATAGTTGCACTGATCCTTTCTTCTTCCTTGTCCCACTGCTGGACCTACTGATCCTCTTCCAACTTCAGCCATAGTTGTGTTGCTTTGTCGAACAGGTTGGACGTTGTATGGACCTGTTGTTCTATCTCCTCTACCTATTTTGTGCCTCCTGCTTCCTTTTCTCCCTTACTTCCGGTGGAGTGGTAGGTGTGAACTGCTCACAGAGATTCTCGATCTCTTGTTGATATTGATCGATTGTATGCACAATCTGATCATTCTTCTCTATTGTTGTGAGTTCGACCCTCTACATGGTATTTGGAATCTTTTTGTAAGCTCCATCCACTTTTTGTTCCAATCCATTCACGTGTTCCCTCTCCTCTTTGGTATTGAGCTTGGCCTGCTCATATATCAATTCCAACTCGTCCCATTTATCCTTTACCTGCTGTAACTCGGTTGTGTCTGTGCGTGCATGAGACTGTACCTCCTAGGTAATGATAACCTGTAGTTTATATAGGGTCTTGGTTGGTATGCGTGGCAATACCAGCTGTAAGTGAGCTAAGTCCTTTAGGGGTGTCTGCCCCATGATCTCGTCCATGCGCAACATGTTGGGTGTAATGTGAAATGTTTCACTCGACTGCGATATTGTGTGGATTGTATCCCGCTCACTTGCTTAAGTTTCTCCTCCTATCCATGATGCTGATGGCCCTGTTTCCATTCTACTTCCAGATGCCCGCGCTTCCCCGATCTGCTTGAGGAGTTGTCATATGTCAACCATATCCTCTTGAATTCTATCTATGTGGTGCACAACATTCTCAAAACCTTCAAATGTGCGATCCTAAACCATTTGGGCTATCATTTCTACATCATCTTCCGTAATCGTGTATTCGAGAGGTGTTCTATGCGCCTTCATCTTGTTGTGTGCACCCCCCGTGTGAGTAGATGGTCACTTAGTCAGGCCTGGTTCTTGTGGATTGGGACTTGTTGTAGTCCCCTGCACTGCCTCGACCTGTTTTCACTGTACTTGGGGTGGATGTGTATTATTCTTCTTCCCCTTTTGGGTTTTTTGTGCTACTTATATGTTTAGTATAATGCACTCATTAATTATCAATCCGGGATTCGTAATCAACAGAGTTACAAGACACCAGTAAGGAAGGTAATCCGAATGTCACAAGTATAGAACTATTCTAGATTATGCATGCTGGAAACAAATCAAACTAGCAAATCAAAATGCACTTTGGTTGTCTTTCACAGAGAGGCTATCTACTCCATTATGGCACATGCAAGTATGATATGGAGTTCTTTTGACAGATCAACTCTACTATCTGACCCAGAAAACTAACTATGCAATCACACTTCTGAAAGGGAAGTCACACATCAATCATCAAGACATAACATGGGTAGTTCAATAGTCAATATACTGAGTATGTTGTGGTTCACAATGTGCTATTGTGAACTTCACTAGTTGTCCTTCAAGTATGTCTGACTACTGCTGCCAACATTTATGTCCATGAAACAAAATCAAATTCATAAAAACAAAAATAGAGCATATGAAAAAAAGATCTCTAAGCAATCGAAACCTAAATTGAACTATACTGCTATCATCTAAAAAGATCAAAGCTTCAGCTAGTCTAACATTTATACTATTGAAATCAACTGCTAACACTAATCTATAAGGATGCTGACCTTTGTTGGGCGGCAGGCCCTTGCCGCTTCAATAGGTCAACGAATGGAGTCTACAATAAGCTTTCTTTCAATCCACACATTCCTCTTACTCAAATTTCAAAACATAGAATTAAACTATGCTAACAACTCAACTCACTTTCATTCATAGATGATGAAGACCTGGAAATAAATGACATCCTTCTATTAAAATTCAACTCAAAATCTGTTCTGCAATATGTAACACTACTTCACATACTGTGTTATGCTAACTCTCTACTACCTCCACCATCCTTGTCATGACTATTTAAATAGTCTTAGTCGTGAAACACAAGGAGGTGAAATCTTTAGCAAATCTGTTAATTGTCAAATTTATATATTCGGTTACATATTTTAAGCTTCATCCTCATGACACGAAGTGTATGAGGATGAAGCAATAAACAAACAAGCTTATCATAACCTTGCTAGAGATTTAATGATTCAACAAACATCCAACAATTATCTTTGGTACGATCTGGAGCTAAACTTGGTATATTATGCTTCCTATATTGGTACCGTATTGTGACAGGTGAGATTCAGTGAATGGTACCGGATCAGAACAATGCACAAGTGGTTGGTACCAGATCGCGATAGTGAATGGTTCGGTACCAGATCTGAATGAAAGGTGCGCTTGGTAGCATATTCGGACAGTGGAAATATGGCGCATAAGTACTGGATGGCTGAGATGGTACAGAAAGGTTGGACTCATCTAGAGGTCAAAGGTTACACATGGCAAATTAAAACATTAATACATGAAACATTTAGTCTCCTAGCTCAATAAACCACAAAAATGCATGAATTAATTATACTTTACCTTATGACCTCATCAATGGCTAATGGTAGTGTTCTTTGTCATTTATCCAGGCTTAGGTAAGCCAAAAAGGTATATATGAGGAGTATAATAGGGTAGTGGGGATGTCAATTTAGAGGCTCAACAAGGTTCTTTCCTTAGATGTCCCCCCTTTCATATGCTTTGGCTTGGGCTGGCCCGTCCTTGGTTTCTTGGGCACTGTGACTTCCTGGGGCTGTGTTTCTTCCTACCCTGCCTCCTCGACATTTGTATGTTCTTTCCTTGCCTCCTCTTACTCTGCCCCTTCGGGTATGTCTGGAGTGAGGAATGGAATCTTCCAGTCATAATCCCAATCCTTGATAGCCATTTCTATGTCGCCCTATGTGATGCAATAACATAGTTGTAGCCACTTCTTATTGGGGTCCTTCCACGCCTGGATCCACATCACATGTCGAGTGGCCTTGAAGTTAGCTATGCATCGATAGTATGCAACAATATGCAGTGTTATTCTCCAAAGGTTGGCGATGGTCTACTTTAGTTCACGAAGATATCCTTCAAATATAGATGCGTTCATATTTCTATTCCTGGCATCTGACACGATGCCGAGCGATAAATATCTCACTCCATGATTGGGTTTGGGTCTGGTGGAGAAAGATACATATTTTGGTTCCTTCCATCCCATAATGGCTATCAACATGATCAACCATGAGTAATGAAATTCTGTTCCCAGATCCTACGCATCCTTGCAGTCATCTAGAAATAAATTCAAAATATAAGGGGCCCAACTGACTATGGTTCCCTCGGCACACTGTGTTGCAAGTGTGACAACCCCGATTGGGACTTCCTCCTTGTGGCATTTTCATAGTAGCTTGCAGGCCATGATTTTTGTGGCCATTTTTGTCGCGGCGTCACTGATCCGTTTGATGATGATTTTGCACGTCCCCCTTTCAGTGCCGTATTTCTTTTTCATCTCCTCAATGAGTGATTTCTCCTTTGTTTTATCGTCGATAAATTGTGTGGGGTCCATGCCCCATGATGGCAGCCCTGTGATGTGCGCAATGAGATCTATGTCTATTGAGATGAGCTTGTCCAACCATATATCTCTACCATGTGTGACCACTATCAATTGTTTGACACAACTGTTGGCATATTGTCCTCTACCAAAGTGTGGTAGTTCCAACAGACCTAAAATCCCCGTTTTTCCAATCATGCTGCCCACCGAAGTGGTTGATGAACTGGTTCCCCAAATGGGTTTACACCACTGTAGGTAGCTAGACTTGCTTCGCGAACTCTGGGAACTTGTCCGTGTCTATTACATCATGATCTGAATATTTTAGTTTTTCTACATATCCTAACAAATCTTCTTTCACCCGTACCCCTTCTGGTATACGCGACAAAAAAATTGTTGTGGTGGGTTGTTTGCACGGTGACCTAGGTACTGTGTGCCTATCCTTTTGTGGTGGTGGCTGACTCGAGGTCCTAGCCTCCACTGGTCGTTCTTCGACATACTGTTTCAGTCGGCTCATGACATCTTCCACTGCTCCCTCCTGTGGATGTTCCGACATGGTTTTCCATGACTCGTCTGGCTTGGCCGCTTCTGCCTGCTTTGGAGCCGTCCCATTGTCTCTCGGGGCTTCACCAGGGTTTTCTGGTTGCGCTGGACTGCTTGCATTCTCATTCTGTCAGCCCTGACCCTCTTCAGACATATCCACGTCCATGCCTACTAGTGATTTCTGTTGGGTTTCCTCCACAATGGTTGTGGGGTTAACCGGTGTTGTATCTGGTGATGGGATTTCATCTACATTGACAACCTCTGGTGACTGTTGTTCACTTTCCTGTGATTGTACCTGTGCTCTGGTCCTAACTATGGATTTTATGGAATTATGGCTCGGTTCGACTTGTTTGGGTGGTGCCATGCTGGTGAAAGTCAATCATCCACCGAGCTCAGTGGCCTCTACAACCTCTGTGAACTTTGCTCTGTGCTTCACATGCTCTATCGCTCTCTGCCTCTTCCAATTTCACAATAAGCTTTTTGCTCCCGTGTCCTTTCTTTGTATGGGCATCATATGAAGCTTTTCGAAGATGCTACCTTTATTATGGATTCAATGAACCTTCGGTTCCTTCGTACTTGCCATTACTCTCCCTCGCCATCTCTAGTTGGCGCGATTAATGCGGCGTCCTGTCGATCATTTACGACATTCAATTCCGTTTGCCTTCGTCACTTATCACTTCTTTTGCCATCGTTACCTTTCCTACTTGTTTCCATTTTGAACTAACCATTGGAGTTGTCTTTTTCGGGTTTGTATTCCTAAGTGTGCGTGCTCCTTCTCCTTTCGACGCACTGTGGCTCTGTTGGTACCATTTGATACCTTTTTTTTTTTAAACTACGTGGTGACTTTCAAGTTATGGGTGGTCGACTATCCTGTACAACTTCAGTTGAATTGCATTGATCATCACTCTAGTTTATGCACCTCCTAAGTCTTTCAAATGTACAACTCCCCCATTTGTGACAGTTTTTACTTCGTACGGTCCTAACCAGTGCATTCTGAGTTTTCTTGGATGCTGAATGGATTTGCTGTCATACATCAACACCAAGTCTCCTTGCTTGAAAATTTTCTGCTTGATGTGTTTGTCATGCCATACTTTGTCCCTTGCTTTCTGAACTTGTTGGTGGAACCCTGCTAGGATCCTATATTCCTCGATGATCATCAACTAATTTAGTCTCTCCTGTACTATGCCTCGCTCTATCATGTGTGTAATTGTTTCTACACGTAGACAGGGTACCATAAATTATAATGGCACCACTGCTTCTTTTCCATATACCAGTTTGAATGGCATGTCTCATGTCAACTTCTTTCATGTGGTCCCATATTCCCACAATACTGCCGGTATTTTGAGGTCCCAATCATCCATGTTGACATTACAGATCTTTGTCAGTGCATTCTCAAGGATTTTTTTAAATGCTTCTACTGTTCCATTTGCCTATGGGTGATATGGAGTGCTCTTTTGATGGTTGACTTCAAAATCCTCAGTCATGGCCTTGATGGTACCGTTAATGAAGTGAGTGCCTTGGTCGCTCATCAAAATTCTTGGGCAACCAAATCTAGTGATTACTTGTTCGAATAGAAAATGTGTTTTTGTTTCTACGCCGCAATCCTTCACTGGTGCTACTTCCACCCATCTAGTCAGGTATTCTATCGCAATGATAATATACCTTGATCCTGTTCTTTTGGATGGTGGGTTGATTGGTTCCACAAATTCGATTGCCCATTTGTCGAATACGTGCAAATTTACATGTGGTCGTAATGGCATCTCGTCCCTTCTACTGGGTTTACCAACCCTCAGATAGACATCGCAATTCTGTCAGTACTCTTTCGAGTCTTTGTGAATGGTTGGCCACCATAGTCCTGTGTGCAATACCTTCTACATGGTATCTTTTCATGTGTAATGTCCTCCTGCTATTCCCTCGTGGGATTCTGCTAAAACCCTTGGTATTTCATGTTCTAGCACATACCTTCGCAAGATGCTATCTGCACCCATTTTGTATAAGTGTCCTGCGATGAGCTAATAGTCTGTGGCCAGAACTACCAGGTTTTTCTTCTGCACGGTGTTATATTCCTGTGGCGTAGTACCTATACTCAAGTACTGGATGATATCTGTAAAGTATGCATCAACGATCTAGATTGAAAATCGTTGTGCGCCCGGAAAGTTGTCCTCTAAATTTGTAGGTTCTTCTTCGTTCGTGACCCTTGATAGGTGGTCAGGTCCTACATTCAACTTTCCTCGCTTGACTATTACTTCAAAATCAAATTATTGAAACAATAATAACCATTGACAGATTCTCCTCCCCAACACTGGCCTGTTGACTAGGTATTTAAGGGATGAGTGATCTCTGAACATCTTAAAATGTTTTCCCAGTAAATAGTGTTTGAAATTTTGCAGTGCGTAGACCATAGCTAGGCCTTCCCTCTCTGTAGTGTTATAGTTATGTTCTTATTCTGATAGTTTTCTGCTCACAAACGCTATAGGAATATCCAAATCTCCCGCTCCTGGTTGCACCAAAATAGATCCAAGTGCTATGGCTGATGCATCTACATGTACATGGAATGTCTTCTCCCAGTCTGGAAATACTAGTATTGGCGCGGTGACCATATTTTCTTTTAGTGTATCCAGACCGTGTTGGAAATCTTCATTCCGCTGAAACTTTGTATCTTTCCTTAACATTTTCTCCATTGGCACGATAATCTGTGCGTACCCTTTGATAAATTTTCTGTAGTAGCCCGTGTGTCCCAATGTCGCTCTTAGTTGACGGACTATCTTTGGTGGTGGCAAGTTAACAATTACTACAATCTTTGCAGGATCTACTAGTAAGCCTTGTTTGCATACTATATGGCCCAAAAGTATCCCAAATGGTGTTACGAAGATACATTTCTTAATGTTTAACAATATCTAAAACTGCCTGCATCTTTCTATCATCAACCGCAAGACCTCTACATGGTATTTCAACAAACTATAGACTGTCCAATCGTCTAAGTATACCTCTAGAAACTGGTGAATAAACTCTTTAAATAAAGCGATAACTACTCTAGAAAATATTGTTGGTGCATTATTCAATCCAAATGGCATTACTGTGTATTGGTAGGATCCCCATTCTATAGAAAACGTGGTCTTGTATCTGACTTCGTGTGCTATCTTGATCTAGTGGTAGCTAGAGAATCCATCAGTTAATGAGTAAAATTCATGACCTCCTACGTTCTCCAACACTTCATCCGTGAAAGGTGTGGGGAACGGGTCATGTAGGCATGCATTGTTCAACTTCCTCAAGTTGATGCATATTCTTATCCCATCTTGTTTTTTCTCCTGAACTGCCATCGGACTTATCCATTATGATTCCTCCACAGGTTCTATGATTTCGGCTTCGAGCAACCTGTTGATCTCAACTTTGAATTTATGTTTATATATCAGGTTTAATTTGTATGGTTGTTGTCTGATTGATCTCACTTCATCTCTGAGTGGTATCTTCATTTCTACTAGCTCTCCTGTTATACCCTTCATTTTTGTAAATGTTGTGGGGAACGGATCACTGTACTCGCACAATAACTCTCTTATGCTTTCTACTGTTTGCTCATCCTAGTAGTCTCCAATGCTGGTCATTTTGGGATTCTCAATTGTCCCAATGTTGAATTTCTTCACTTTGATTAGTGCAACAATTACTTCTGATTCTAGAGGTTGGCCTTCGATGTGAATATCGCGAGGATCATCTTCATATGGTGCTTCTTCCTACACATGGTAGCATGAAAACAATTCTTTGACTGTCTGTCTGTTACATTGTTGTTCCTCTGTTATGAGTTCGACTTATGGTTCCTTAATGAATATCACCCCTCTTATATTCTTAAGTGATGCGTCTATGTTGGTGTTCTCATGCTCGAATGAGAAAGTGACTGTAAAATTCTTTTGCAATACCATACAACTTGTAGTTCCTCCACACATTTCCTAATTTGTATACCAGTTTGTTGGTAAGCCTTCTAAGGTGTGTACAAAATGATGAGGCCATTCCTCTGGGGGTGTAATTTTACACAACGCTCTACACTTCTCCAAGTGTTCCACTGGTGCCCCATGTCCATCATATTTCTGTTGTTTGTTGATTTTTTGTCCTACGCCAAACCTTATGCATAGTAACCGCTTACATTGGTACCAATCCGTGCTTGTTTCCTTGTGTGTGCCCCACCATCTTGTAGGTGTGGCCTTGAGTGCTATATCGAGTGCTAAGAGTCTCTGATTTGCTAACACTTCATCCTCATACCGCTCCAAGAATATTTATAGATCATTCACTCCATGGAAACTGGGTGTTTCCCTTATCTCCGCACCTACCCATCTTACTGCGTGGTCTATTCTTGCGCACCTTCTTGTGGAAACTTCGTGTAGCCTTTGTTTCTAGTTATTTAAGCATGTATCTGAGTCTGTCACACATGAAGTAATGCTCCGCCAATTGAGTATTCCATATGCAGTTGGATTTACGTAATCCTCATCGCGCATAGTTTTTATGTACGACTGGATGATTTCCCCTAAGTCTAAGCAAGTAGGTTCTACAAACCTTTCCCCTTTTGATGGGTCCAATTTCACGATGACCCTGTATTCTCTTGACTCAAATGTCATTTTTTGTGTATTTAAATTGACTATGGCCTGGTTATCAAATGCCCAATTCAAGCAAGCAATGCTGGATATGGTGTTGTGCCGTCCACTAATTCAATCACTTCAAAGTCTACTTTAGTGCACACTCCAACCAAGTCTACCATTACTCCTTTCAGTCTACCAATTGGCATAACCATGTGTTGGTTTTCTAGTTTCAGCTGAACAGGTGAATATCCTAATGTGGGCTCTCCCATACATTGCCATGTTTTCTTGGGTAATACATTAACTTCATTTCCTAGATCTAGTATGATATCTCCCATGTTGAAATCTCTGATGTTGGCATTCATCCTGAACTCCCTACTTGTTCGTCTCCTTGTGTGTAGGTGATTGACTTTTTTTTTGTTCTAGTTTTCCTTCTGTCTCTATGCTACATTTTTCTAATATATTTTTCAATATTTTGACAGAGGATGGATCACTCAATAGTTTTACACATGATTGTAAAAATCCTTTGATTGTACTTACTTGTCCCATGGGCTGCATTTCTTTGGTGTGATCCAACAATGGATGCATCAATTGAAGTCTACACGGTGTCTTGCTTCAAGAATTATTGTCTAGCTTGCTTAAATGTGTCCTTCTCGTTTTGCGCATCAAACTTTCTTCTTATTTGGACATTCTTCTTCACCCATTGGTGTTGTACTGGCTCTTGTCGGGCTGTGTCATTTCCTATTTTAGCTCCTTCGCGCGTAACTATGTTGATTTTCCATCCTTCATCTCTTGCTTCGGCTGAAATACATTGAACATTCTGGTTGTTCTGATTCCTCCTTTTCTAGATCTTTACTAATAGTGTCAAACATTCTTTCATATCATGGTCCGATGTGCGACAATACATACACGTTGCTGGTGGAAGTGGACAATCCTTTGCATACTGTCCTAGTTGTTGACAATGGTGATATACCACTGGTCCTCTACCTCTTTCAAAGCCTCCTCTTGCTCGTCCTCCACCTATGTAGTCAGCTTGATCTCCTCTCGGCACGTTATACTGAGGCGCTTGATTGTACTACGCGGTGTTGTACTGTGGTTGCGCTGTGTTGTATTGTGGCTGCATGGTATTACATGGTTGCTACACAATATTATACTGCTGCTGTACAATGTTGTATGTGGCTGGAACTTGGTTACATTGTGGTGCGGCTTTCCTAGTCATCATTTCTGCTTGCACCCTATATGCATATGATGTTCTCTCTCGCATCAAATCCATAGTTCGACAATCTTTGTCAACGTGGACCACCGACTTGCAAAAGTTGCAATATGAACTCTTTGGGACTGTCTGGTATTTCTGCATCATTGGGTAGTGATATGGATCATGGCCCGATTTCTTACAGATTTCAGACCATAGTCCTCTTGTTGGTAATGGATTTGGCATTCCTGCCGCCATATACTACGCGAATGTTAGACATTAATTCATGTGGCGTCCTTCCATCTTGCATGTGGTACAACAAATGACTTCTCGTTTATCTTTGCTTTTGTTCTGGTTTAGATGGAATGTTAAGTTATTCAAATAATCCTTCACTTCTTCGATGGCTTGATCCATCTGCTGATATTGGTTTTCTTCTAGTTGCAGGGCTACCTGCAGAGCCTCTGCCTGTGTCTGAAACTTCTATTGTTGTAATGGGTATTTCAAGTGTGGTAGCAGTGAGTTGACGAACATGTGCCTATGTTGCATATCGTTCATGAGATATTTCAACTTCCCTTTCAGTCGCTTGAATATCTGGTCAATCTCCCATACAAATTCTCATGGTTTTTGTCTAATTTCTATAATCTCTTTCATGTATTGATCCTTTGAACTTGGCTTCTGAAAGTCATTTATCAACAATTTCTCGATATCTACAATCGTTCTGGTTGTCCCTTGTGGATTGTTTGTAGCTAAAATCATATACCAATCTAGTGCACGATGCCTTAGTGTAATCGCTAGTTGTTCTAGTTTAGTATCTTCGCCTGTGATTTGTTTTGCTTCCCAAATCTTTTCACAGATAAAAAAATGTTTTTCCGGGTCCTCCGATGCTTCTCCTTTGAATTCTGGTAATCTGATGGTGGGATCGTGTCCTACCATCCTGAATGCTGAACTACTACCTCCACGGTGTGGATACTTGACTAGTGCTTCCTGAACTGGCTCCTCCAGTTGTTGTTCCTTGTGTAGATGTACTTCCTGCTGTCTTTCTTCCCCCAAAATGAGGTTGTCTAAACGATGGTGTTCTCTTTGGTGTATTAGTCACACATGGGTTTATGGGTTCCACATTGACATAAATATGGATAATATTGTTGCCTTCTCTTCCTGCTCTTGGACCTCTCGTCTTCCTCTCATATGTTGTGCACATGATTTGCTCAATCTGCTCCACAGCCCGAAGATCCTCTACCTCTTCTTCATTTCTCTCCAAGCCTTCCCTTGCGGCTACGACTCTCTTCTTTGTATTCACCTTGTATTGATAGGGTACTCCACTGTGTGTCTTTCCAGTTGTCACCATGATCCGCTTGATATGGTCATCTTCCATCATGATTGGGTCCAAGGGTTCCTCCTTCCATTTCTCCTATTTCTGTCAGTGCTTCCCCCCTTCCCCCATGCACGCAGGGAAGTTTAGCTGTTTGATTCCATTTTCATTACACCTTTGTTATACAACAAGATCTTAATAGAAGTATAGACCGATCTAATATACCTTCCTCGAGGCCCACGTAGAAACTCTTTCTCTGCTGTGATGTATGACTTCACGGTATCGACTGCAAATTCTGTTATAAATCCTGCTACAATACTGTCGAGCCAAAAATCTACTGCGCGGGTGAATTTGTTGTTCACTTGATGTAATTGTTCTATCTGTACTAAGTTCCACTCTATCTGTCAGATCTGGTTCGTTGCATGGTTATCCTTCAACCTTAATATCTACTCCTGTAATAAGTGTGGAAAATCATAGAAAAATACTTCATGCAAATCAATAAACACATATTTCTCAAGATATTTGCATGATGTTACTCTAGGGTTTATGTTATCTTTATACACAAACTCTATCTCTTTTGTCTTCAACCAACTTTCAATCTCTTATTTTTTGGGATTCCACGGTCGCAACATCCCCTTCTAGAGGATCATTCTTTTCTCTTTCTTACAGTTCGCTTCAATATTCTCTTGACCCGCTTTCCACATATCTCACAAATGTTCAATAGATCCCGTCTCCTCAATCCTCTATTGTTCCAACCAACTACAACATAACCATTTGTTGGTTATTATTTATATGTCTTTGAGTTTATATCTTTATCTTGAGTGTTATTATTTATATGTCTTTGAGTTTATATCTTTATCTTGAGTGACCTAGGGTTCATGTCTACTTGGGGTTCCAACAAAGCCTCTAAAACTATCGTCCCTCCTGGTAAATTGGAAGGCAACGCAACACACATAGTGCATTGCACACTCTCACCTGAGATAGTCTTAATGGGTGGCTGCAATACTCATGTATTTACAGCCCAGGATTGAGTGGAGATATGAGAAGTGTGGGCTGAGAGTTCTATTTATTAACACAATAAATTGTTATTCATGATTATGCATGGAATATAATCAAATCATTCATTTAGCATATTAACAACTACTTAAACCAATAGATAAAGACATGCATTAAATCAAATAACACAGGTTTTACCGTGGTTCACCCCCTCTTGGGCTATGTTCACAATGATCTGGCTCTCAAGCTCTTTTTATTACGGTAGTTCCAAAACTACAACACGCTTTACAACTCCTCTCAGTTGGGTCGAGATCTATTATGAGGTGAACTAGATCGCACCAGGCTCCTCAACCTGTGATCTAACCCTCAAGATCTACCCTCCTTACTCCCCTCTAGCTCATCAACTTACAAAATTAGGTCGTATAGCAAAATATTAAAACTAGCTATCAAAACAGAACTCCTCTAGACTCTCTATATCCCGTCCGACTCTGGTATCTCCTCTCTTTGCTCGCCCCTTCTATGAGACCTAGGTATCTATATTTATACATTTTTGGCTTGCCAACCATTACAATGTATTGCAAAAAACCTAACCCTAATATCGTTAGGTCTTCCATGCATGCACGTGTGTTTCTCTTTCTTCTAGCTGTTGCTTTCCTCCTGCATGCCTTCTTTCCCAAAATAACCTTTCTTTCCTCTTTGGCTTGCTTCCAAGATAGGTAAAGGAGATCACTTTCGTATAGGTGTTTATCCATCTCCTGGGAGTGGAAAATATCACATTCTACTAGAGGAATTAATTAATCAACTCCATAGGCAAAATATTTCCCTTCTCTCCCACCTCTCCGACCCTAACACAACTACCCTTTGAAATCAAGGATGGAAAAGTGTCGCTTCTCTAGGGTTAATTGGAGCTTCAACAACACTATTTGAAAAATATATCACAACACTCCAGATATGCCATATTAGACTCTCAGACGGGGAGGATGAATTGGTATGGAAAAAATAATCCATCATGGTCTTACAACCCAAAACTTGACTACATATCGTTGACTATAGACCTTCTTCAATAAAATCCTAGTTAGTGATGGAGGGGATTATGGAAGTTAAAATGTCTGCAAAAAGTCAAAATATTCTTATGGGCGGCCCTAAATGAAAAAATTCCAACTTGGGAAAATATGAGAAAGCGTAAGTTTGAAGGACTTGGAAAATGTTCTCCTTGTCAAAATGATAATGAAATTACACTCCATATGCTCATTTCCTATCCTTTTAGAAAGAGAGTTTGGACCGAAACCTCTGCAAGCCTAATGCATAATTATATATGGGACGAAACCATTTTGGAATAGGCTTGGAAGACTTAGATCCATGATCCAAGGTTTAAGGAGTTAAAATATCTCCCCCTCATTATCAGTTGGGGCATTTGATTGACTTAGAACACAACGATTTTCATTGGTAAATCCTCTGTTCCAGAGAGAATTGCATCCAAAAGTTTGTCCATTCTGTCACATTTCCCACAGTCAAAAGAAGGTTCAAATTTGCAGCTGAAACAAACGAAGGTCATCGACAATTCAAATCCCTAAGCATACTTCGATGGGGCCTCCTAGAATCTCACTTGTGGGGGAGGAATAGTTCTTCATCTAGTTGAAAACCACTTTTTTCATTTAAATTTGGGAATGGGACAGAGTACAAATAACTATGCATAACTACTGATACTAAAACTACTACTTCTATTTGCCAAAGAGAATAGGAAATTATTTACACCAAATCTATGGTGATTCTATGAATGTCATCAACTGGGAAAGAAAGCATCAACAATGTCACAATATTTTTCTTTTTCCTATTTTGGAGGGCATCTTTCATTTGCTGGAGGAATTTGATCGAGTGGTTATCTCCCATTTCTACAGGAACAAGAACGTGGTAGCGGACGCCCTGTCAAAAGCATGACTGCAACTAACTTTGGCTCAGTGGCACATCATAGAGTATAAAGTGGAAGAAACACATGCTTTTTATCACCGACCTTTTATAGAGATTCCGGGATAGACGGAAGAATGGAGTTTTTTCTCTCCCTTCTCATATAGTTACATGATTGATGCATTATGGTCACAGTGTGTTACTCATCATATGTTAATTTTTGTTTACAATAGTTATAAGAAACATTCAATAGATGATGTGCCACTGTAGTGCAATTACTAGGCAATTACAAATAGATTATCAACTTACATCTATGCTCTTTCCTGAAGCTCCTTCTACATGCACATATAATGCTATTTAATTTACAGTGTATTTCCCACCTTGTTCTGGGTGATGTAATTTATAGGCTTTCAGTCCTACAAAGGAATTTTTTCTCTTTAAAATCATCTTTTGTGGCCACTGTTTGGGCCAGGGTCGAGGACCTATTTTTCTTTCAAAAATACACACAAGGGGTGTGTTGTGCTCCTAGAATTACCTACAAAATGTAATTTTGTCTCTCCGGATGAATAAAATTATGCTATTTTCCGAGGAAAAAAGAACTGGAATTGTTGATGATATTACCAGGTTGTACAAATTTGAAAAATTAGGTCATGTAAGTATCACTCATTGCAGGAACTATGTAATCAACACATGGTGACTGGTCTTCCTATTGTTTCTTGCAAAGATGGTTTTTATGCTGTAAATGTGTTGAACCTGCACATAATAGATCTAGCTAGAAAATACTACACAGATTTTCAGAGAGAAATTGAGAAAGAAGGAGAGAGAGAATAGAAGAATTCTCATTAACTGTTATGAATAATGAATAATTTACACATGATATACTCTGTATAACTTAATGAATGCACACTAGAGGAGAACCAATGCGCCATAATGGTGGTCTAGAGTGATCTAGACACACACCAACAGTTACAAGAGTGAATTGCCACCTAGTCTAGTCTCTCAGGCAGTTCCCACCTAGCTGAGTTAACTAGTCAACTAGTCTTCAATTAACTGACTGAACATAGAGTAGTGAGGAGTATATAAAGGAATCAAGGGTAATGCACTAGTCTGGTGATGATTCCAAGTTAAGTGTGCATTAGCATGGTGATGATCCCAATGTTGCATGGTGACAAAACCAATGCAACATCTAAACTCAACTCAACTAGTCAAACTGAAGTGTCAACTGAAAGAGAATATTCTCCAGGTGGAATATTCTCCCCTAAAATATAGGAGATTGGATAATGACTAATAAACAAGGAAAAACCTTAGGAAAAAGAAATCCTAGGTGTGTGTGAAGTAACTCCAACACCCGCCAGAACATCATTATGGTGAAAATAAAGAATGGGTCTCGACAATGAGGCCATTTTAGGTACCCAAATACAAAATATACACTGAAATAAAGTGAGGAAAGAGGGAAAACCTCATGGGAAAATCCCCCCCTCAAGGTACAATGTATGCAAAAATAAGAACTACAGTTGCTAGGAAATTGTGTTCTTCACTCCAAGACGACTTCATAGAGAATGAAAATTCTTCTCAGTGAAGGTCTTGGTGAAGATGTTTGTCGTCTTTTCTGCTGAAGGACAGAACTGTAGGTCGATGATCCCCTTGTGTACTAAGTCTCAAATGTAGTGCATGTGGATATCAATGTGCTTCATCCACTGCCTCTGAACTGGATCTCTGCAGAACTTCAGATTTCTCTGGTTGTCACACTCGATGACATTCGGATAATGAAAATGAATGCCCAACTCAGTGAGAAAATGTTGTAGCCACATAGCCTAAATGGTTATGTTAAATACCCCTCTGTACTTTGCCTCGACTGAAGATAGAGAAATGGCATATTGCTTCTTGCTCGACCAAAAGATAGGCTTGAAACCTAGACTGAGTGAGTAACCAGATGTGGAATTGTGATCAGTGCTATCGCCAGCCCAGTCAGAATCAATAAACCCGATGAGATATAATGTAGAGTCTGCTGCATAATGAATCCTAAAGGTGATGGTGCCCTGTATGTATCGAAGGATACACTTTGCAACCTTCCAATGTACCTCATGCAGCTCCTGCATGAACATGGAAACTGTGCCAACTACATAGGAGTGGTCTGGTATGGAGTGTGTGAGATACAACAAACTCCCCACAAGCTATCTGTATAGTGTGCTTTCAAACAGTGGAGTCTCCTTGCCATCCTCAAGTTTGACTCTTGATAGGAAAGGATTTGGAGAAGACTTGCAGTCTGTCATGTGAAGTCTCTCAAGGAGATCTCATGCATACTTGGCCTGAGACAGTTTGATGCCTGATGCATCCTGACTGATCTCAAGTCTAAGGAAGAAGTGTAGTGGACCCATGTCCATCATAAAAAACCTATCATGTAGAATCCTCTTCACTGCAACAATCGATGAAGTCGAGCAACCAGTGATCAACAAATCATAAACATACATAACTAAAAGTAGAAGTGAATCAACCGTCTTGAGCATGTAGACATTCAGGTTTGATTTACAACGTACAAAGTTCTATGAAAATAGGTAAGAGTCCATCTTGGAATACCATGCCCTCAGAGCCTTCTTGCGGCCATAAAGGGACTTCTTCAGTTAACAAACCAAAGACAAGTCCTGCATAAACCCCTAAGGATGCTCCATATAGATCTCCTTAGAGAGATCACCATGAAGAAATTCATTCTTCACGTCCGTCTGATGGAATTCCCATCCTTGGTTGCCGCAATGACAAGTGCCAATCATATGGAATCCATATTTTCTACTGGAGCAAAGGTCTCATCATAGTCAATGGCATGCACCTGCTAAAAGCCTTTGGCAACAAGCCTGGCTTTGTATCTGCTAATCTATCCATCCACTGTGCTCTTGGTCCTATAGACCCATATGCATCTGACAAGTTTCCTCCTAGAAGGAAGGGGAACCAAATCCCAAGTCTGGTTCTTGAGGAGGGAGTTGTACTCCTCTTGCATGGCAGATTCCCAAAAGGGTTTTCCAATAGCCTCACCATAAGACTGTGGATATGAATACTGAACCAAGAAAATATTCCCGGAGGGAAATGGTTCAGTGGCGGTGAGTGCAATGATAGGATCCTCGAAATCATATCGACTCCTCCTAGTATCGTCTGGATCACCAATGAGATCCCCTGCATCCTGAAGAGTAGTCTGTTCCCACTTGGGCCTCTGCTCTGGAACTACAACTGCATCTGGATTCTCTGACTCTGCATATGACTGTACTGACTTTGAATTTGAATCATCTGATTCCTCTAAATTAGAACTCTCATCTGAAGAAGAGTTGACATGTGCATGCTCATAATATTGGATAGGTGGAAGAGTGAAGGTGTCTGCATGTGACTGCTGAGATACATACATGACACTTTCCTCGAATTGGACACTACGCTCAATGATGAGCCGGTCCGAGGAAAGATCAATAAGCCTATATCCCTTCACACTGTTGGGGTATCCAACAAAAATACACTCAGTGCTCTGTGGATACAGTGCCTTCCTCTTTTCAGAGGGAATCTGGGCCCATGCACGTGAACCGAAAATGCGAAAGTGGGTCACTTCCGGTTTGAGGCCGCTCCAGGCCTCGTAGGGGGTCTTATCCTTGACAGTTCTATGGGAAGATATATTTTGGATGTATGTTGCACAATTAAGTTCTTCGGCTCAAAGTCTCTGTGGTAGTGACTTTGCATGCAACATGCAAGATGCCATCTCCTTTAGAGCTCTGTTTTTCCGCTCAACAGTTCTGTTTTGCTATGGAGTATATGTAACTGTGTGCTGCAACTGAATCCCTGCCTCATGGAAAATATCATGGATCTCATGACATACTCTCCCTCATTATCAACTCAAAGGACTTTAATCTTCTTTTCAGACTGTGTCTCAACCAGAGCTTTGAAATCTTTGAGGTGTTGAAAGACCTCAGATTTTTTCTTGAGAAAGTAGATCCACGTAAAACGTGAGGAATAATCAACAAAAATGAGAAAAAACCTCGCTTTGCTAATGGATGGATGCGGAAAAGGACCCATAAGGTCATTGTGGATCAAATCTAAAGGTGCATAAGCTATTTGAGACTTTCGTTTGTCAAATTTATCTTGATGGTGTTTTCCGAGAACACATCCCTCACATACTCCATTGGAGAAATGGATGTCTGGTAGACCATCAACCAATATTTGCTTGCTAAGTTGTTGCATGTATTTGAAATTCAAATGTCCAAACCTTTCGTGCCATATCCTACTACTTTCATCAACATGAGTAAGCAATAAAGCAGAATCAGGTTCAATGAATTCAAAAAAAGTATACAATCTAGAATGATGATTTACCTCACAGGTAGCAACCCTAGAGTTGGTTTGCATGTCATAGATGTCCATGAAATTTGGTGTCAATATTAGTTTCTTTCCAGTGCTAGAATTTGTCATCTGATACATGGAGAGAAGGTTGATTGAAAGTTTGGGAACGTGCAACACATTCTCGAAGCTTCCGTTGGTGAGTTCAGTCCTTCCTTTGCCGGTGAATTTGACATAAGAGTTGTCCCCCATCCGAATAGAAGGACCTTTGCATGCATCCAATGAAGAATATACTTCTTTTGAGGCAGCCATGTGATGTGATGCTCCTGAATCTACTATGCAATCATTGGGAGAGGAGTTGATGGCAATCAAGGCATGGCTAGAATTTCCTTTCTTGGGATTCAGATCTTCTGGATTCTCCTTCGTAGAACCCCTGGGGATGCGATCTCCAAGGTTGTTTTGCTGAAGTATTTTAGAAATTAGATCTATTTTTTTTTGCATGCATGCAAATTCCGAATGGAATCCTTTGTGATAGTATGTGCATTTCTCCCCTTTTCTTCCCTTTTCCCCTTTGGATCCGGAGGCATCGGTGAAGGGTTTTGTGTACCCTTCCTTCTTTGGATGTGAGTGAGCTTTCCTTTTGTCTTTATCTTTAGATTTCTGATATTTGTGGCTGCCATCTTGCATAGTAAGTTCATGCGCCTTTGGGCCTTTTATTTTTCCCATGTTGATGGTTTTCTCTTGTGTCAAGGATTTGATAAATTCCTCAAGAGAAGGCATCTTCCAGGTGGCTCCAGAGGTGAATATGACATAATGGAATGTGGATATGAATACAAAGAATTTAGGACCAAGTTTGGAGAGAATGGTGGGAACCATTTGTTTCTCCTCCTTAGATTTATCAACCCCGCAAGCTTTCAGCTGCGACAGTAAATCCTTGAATTTTGCAAAGAAATATTGGATATTGTCGAAGATTTTTGGATCCAATGTGAGTAGTTACACCTACAACATGTGTTCCCTCATCTCATATTGTTTTCCAAAGAGCCCTTCCAAGGTGGTCCAAGCTTCATTGGGAGTCTTACAGGAAGATATGTGAAAAAGGAGATCAGGAGAAATTAGACTGCAAATTGTTCCGAGTGCTTCATCCATCTGATTTAAGTACATGGATTTTTCTATGGCTGATGTCGGTTCTGTGTCTATATTCAAGGTTAACCTGTACAATCCTTTGGTTCATATATGAATCACTATTCTCTCCTTCCATGCAAAGTAGTTGTAAGGTGTAAGAATGGATTCTTTTTGGAAATCCATCTTTCCGTTGTCTTCAATCTTTTGTACTTGGATTTTTTTTTGGTGTATCTTTTGGTTAGCAGTCCGTTGGATCTGATACCATGTAAATTTTTTGAACCTGCACAAAATATATCTAGCTAGAAAATATTACACACATTTGCAGAGAGAAATTGAGAAAGAACAAGAAGGAGAGAAAGAATAGAATAATTCTCATTAACCATTATGAATAATGAATAATTTACACATGATATACTCTATATAACTCAATGAATGCGCACTAGAGGAGAACCAATGCACCATAGTGGTGGTCTAGAGTGATCTGGACACACACCAATAGTTACGGGAGTGAACTGCTACCTAGTCTAGTCTCTCAGGCAGTTACGGGAGTGAACTGCCACCTAGCTGAGTTAACTAGTCAACTAGTCTTTAGTTAACCGACTGAACAAAGAGTAGTGAGGAGTAGACCAAGGAATCAAGGGTAATGTGCCAGTCTGGTGATGATCCCAAAGCAACTGTGCATTATCATGGTGATGATCCCAATGTTGCATGGTGACAAAACCAATGCAACATCTAAACTCAACTCAATTAGTCAAACTGACGTGTCAACTGAAAGAGAATATTCTCCAAGTGGAATATTCTCCCCTAAAATATAGGAGACTGGATAATGACTAACTATGACTAATAAACAAGAAAAAACCTCAGGAAAAAGAAATCCTAGGTGTGTGTGAAGTAACTCCAACATATGTCAGTTGTGTTCTCAACAAACATCATTGAGATAATTTTGACAAACGTGCCTCTTGGCACACCTCGACCCGTTTATAGATTGTTCATAGTGATTTGTGTGGTCTATTTTCTTCTCCTTTTTCTAGGTGCAAGTATTTCTTAACTTTCATTAATGAATTCTCCAGACGCCCTTGGGTTTACTCCTTAAAACTTAAGAGAAAAGTTTTTGGTCTACAAGGCCCTTGTAGAAAAACAATCTAGACATCAACTTCAAAGGTTAATAACATATAGTGGAGGTGAATATGTGAACAACAAATTTACAGGTTACTGCACTACACAAGGCATTCAAATGAAACATATTTTTCCATATACACCACATCAAAATGGTGTTGCTGAAAGAAAGAATCACACATTAAAGGAAATGGTTGATTTTATGTTCCAATATAAAGGATTAAGTCTTCATTATTGGGCATAAGCCATAGACTGTGAAAATTACATAGTAAATCCCGCTCCCACAAAGGCTCTAAAAATATAACACTGGAAGAAGCATGGACTAAAATTAATCCAGATGTAATTCTTTTCTATGTATTTTATAGTGTAGCATGGGCTCACCTTCCTGATGAGAAAATAAAATTTTTACAGTGTAAAAGTTGGAAGTGTATTTTTGTTGGATATTCTAAAGATGTCAAAGGTTACAGACTTCTTCAACCTCATTCCAATGGAATTATTATTAGAAGAATGTTAAATTTAATGAAAATATCTTGGCTTGCAAGCCTGAATCGACATTTGTGCCATCTTTAGCTTGCGAGCCATGCTCAACATTTGTGCCATCCTCTGTTCCTATTCTGGTTTCTTCTTCTTCAAATGATGACAATGAGGATGAAAATCCACCTCTTCCTGCCACCTTCCTGCATATGATTCCATTGAACATGAACCTCCACCAAGAACACCACTTCCCATATGGGTCTAATCATGGCAAGAAACATTTGGTGATTTTGTCGGTGATCCTTCAGATCATTGTCGAACATATTCACAGTTCCAACAATCCTCTTTTCTTTTGTAACACTCCTGGTTTTGATCCCTATGAATAAAACATATTACGTAATTGTGACTTAGGCTAGTGAGCCGTTAAAGTTGAAAAGGGGCCAGAGTGCTTAGGAAATGTAATACTTATATATATATATATATATATATATATATATAATACATCGCTGGTTGCAATATGGACAAGGACATGAGATAGGGGGATATGATTCCACAAGAGAGGGGGCTAAAGGGGCTAAGTCTTTTATACTATTTTGTTCACCCATCTTAGTTTTATTTGAGGAAGTGGTTACATGAGATTCTTAGGGAAGGCCATGTGGTTCTTGATTTTCAAGTAAATATATAAACCCCTCTTTGGGATGTTTGGGGGATTCACTCTTCATTTGGTTCTTCATTCAATGTTAATCATTCATTCACTCTTACTCATTTGTTTACTATTGGTATGGGCATGTAAACAAATGGTTGGGGGTAGAGATCCATTGCTAGATGGTTGTGAGTATTTATTGATCATTTTAGGAGGGAACGGATCTCGATGTGTATGAGATTGATGACAATTCTAAAATAATTGTCCACAACTAAGAACCCTGAGAGTTTCTGGCATTGAGATTTCCTTACCAATAGCACTGGAGCACTAGAGAGAAATTGAACAACCTAAGGGATTGCATGGAAATGAAAGAGGTTCATTTCTTTGGGTTATGCTGGATGAAGGGGAAGAGAGTTGGAAATTAGGATTTTCAATTGGTTGGGAAAACACAAGATCCTATTATATAACTGTTGTGGGTAGATTTTGCCTAGGGCTTATCCTTCTATATTCATAGCCATGGCTCAACAGTGACCAAATGTTGAGATTATGAGAAACAATGTATATGGTTGGGAGGAACATCCTTGGTCTGCAACCAGTTGGTGAATGGTTCAATTAATGATAAGTGCTCCCTGTGTTTTCTGTATATTTATATTCCACTATATATTATTATTATTATCTCTAAGATATGATTTATTTATAATGTGCCTGCTTGCTGGTTATTGTTGTGCATGGCGTGCTATTAAGTATTATTTTATGGTTTAGCATGTTCTAATTAATTGTATGCTTTGAATTGATGTTTCTTGAATGGAAAGAATGGCACAAAAATTCATAATCAATCAAAGAGGGAGAATTTGGAAGTACCAGAGCAATGGGTATATTCAAGATTAGTATCCGAGCAAAATGTTTTGGGTTTGATGTTTCTGGTACGTTAAAAGTGGTATAAGAGCGTTCTTGAAGGGTGTTATTGAGGTAGCATGGTTCAAACTGGTAGTCGGGTACGTCATAAAGTGGTATCAGAGCTTCTGGTTCAAACACCAGACTGGTATGGGCCAGGACGAGTGCAAATTTGGGGGAAAAATGAAAAACATAGAGAAGAATTTCCCAAATTCGTGAGAAGATTCGAGTTTTTAATAACCCAAAATTTTCTGAGGAGTTTAATGGAGACGATTTGCAGAGTTATAGAGATGAATTTGACCTGGGAGGTCGAAAAAATTTGTATTTTAATGGATGCTATAATGCAGGTCAGAGTTCAGAGAATCGACGAATGAGATCGTGTTCGATATTGAGATCAATGACCCATATTCACCCTTGATAAATTTAAAATTTATAAGGTTTCAAAGTTTGGCAAGGTTACCAGATCGATGACCGAGATTCATTTCAGTGATTAGGGAAATGAGGAATATCGACGATCCATATTCATTTTTGACCATTTGGGAAGTTGGAGAAGATAAACGATSAATACCATTCATGATGGGAGATCAACATCCTAGACCCACTTGAATTTTRGTTGAAATTTCTAAGTATTGAAGTTTTCCAAAATAAATCTCCGATTGTCGATGGCCGATGGTCGAGGATCGACAAGTTTTGGTGAAGTGTTCAAGTTCTCCAAAAATATCTTYGATGGCCGATGGTCAGGGATTGACAATTTTTTGGCGAAGTGTTGAAGTTCRCCAAAATAAATATCCAATTTTCTATGGCTAATGGTTGGGGATTGGAAAGTTTTGGATAAGTGTTGAAGTTTTCCAAAGTAAATCTTYGATCACCAATGGCCAATGATCGGGTATCAATAATTTTTGGAAAAGGAAGTTCATGCATCTAAAAGACATCTTCGATTGTCGATGGTTGATGTTCGAGGATCGACAAGTTTTGGCGAAGAGTTGGTTCAACCAAAAAACATCTTYGATTGATGATGGTTGATGGTCAGGGATCGACAAGTTTTGGTGAAGAGTTGGTTCATACAAAAKAAATCTCCGATCACCGATGGCCGATGAYCGATGATCGATGAAATTTGGTGAAAGTTTCATGCAGCCAAAGGAAATATTCAACATTKATGGTAGATGGTCGACAGATTTAGTGTGAASTTCAAAATTTCTCCAAAGAGAMATTACCAATGGATGATGAACAAAATAAAAGGGTGACTGTCATGCCACATCACCATCCATGTGTCATTCCATGTCATCCTAGTTGATGCGTCAGAATGATGTGCCATGCCATGTCATCATCTATGTGTCATGTGTGTGTCATTCCATGTCAATATAGGTTCCACATCAGTGAAGAGATGACAGATCGACAATGGTCGAGTTTTGACTAGATTTGTGAGCAATCTTGGTTTTCCAAGAGAGATGAACGATGACTGATGATCGATGAATAGGTGTCAGGGAGAGTCGTGGGAAAATTTTGGTTTGCTAAGAAAAATGATCTATGACCGATGATCGAGCATTGGGGAGATCGGTGGGAAGTTTGGTTTATAAAAGAAATCTCCGATCACTTATAGAGAGTGGATCAACGATCCATATTATTCTAATTTGAGATCAACGGTACAGATTGTTGTGTGGGTAAGACTGTTCATCAATTTTTTTTAAAAAGAACAAAGTATGGAGCCATTTTCTTATTTTGGCCATACTTGAAAAGTGCCACTGAATGAAAATAGACTTCCATTGGGAATGGTCTTGAGTGGGAAAAGTATGGCTTCATAGGGAATTGTTAAATGAAGTGAAGTGAAATATTCCCCAAATTGGGAAATCTAGTGGACAACTATAAGTAATACTAGGGCATGGTTAATTTGTTTCAATGATTTTGTGGTAGTAGAGTGATGGAATGTTGTGAGCTACCTCATTCCAAGGTTCTGGAATGCTTCATAAAGGTAAAATTTGGGTATGAATGCCTAAGAGAAGCTGATGCAAATAGAACACATTGGTTGGATTGCAGAATGGCCAAGTAGAACTTGGCTGGAAAGTGTTCAGACCAAGAAAAAATATTGTAGATGAGAAGAATAGGAGCACACAGGGAAGCAAGGATCTGAAGAAATTCAAGGACAACCAACTACAACATAAATAAATAAATGAAATGAAACAGAAATGCACTAGAGTGCATGATGCATACAATGAAGTTAGAATGCATATGCATTAGTAGGCATGTTGACAGTAGATGCTCGACGCATATGGGTGTGTGTTGTAGTCTAAGGGAAAGTTCGAGAAGCTACCGATAGAGACTTACATAAAGAAATACACATTACAACATCATATATAGAAGAACATAGAGACACAAGTATACATATACACGAAGTGGGAGAACCATCAATTCCTTTTATTAGATAACCAAATAGTCTCACTCTTTACATTACATAGCTATACATAGCTATAGCTATATATATATATCTATATATATACGAAGTGGGAGAACCATCAATTCCTTTTATTAGATAACCAAATAGTCTCACTCTTTACATTACATAGCTATACATAGCTATATATATATATGAATGATATACATTTATTAGTCTATTGCATTCTTTAACTGTTTGGTTGGTCGACTCTAACTATCTATTCGACCGACTTCTATAGTCAACTTGACTAGTCGACTGGCAAGTCTAGTCGGTAGAGCCGACTAGCCCCTACAACATCACCCCCCCCCCCCCCCCCTCAATCTTTGATCACCCCAAGCAAGGGGGGGGGTTGTGTGGCTATTACATTGATTTTTTTTGATAAACTGTATTGGTGCCCCCAAAGAGGTTTTCACCAGTAGGTTATATCATCTTTGAACATCTTACAATATGAGAATGAGAAATAGATTGATAGAAAGAGAAAAATATGTTGATGTCGAACAATGTTAGAATATATTCCTTCGATGTCACTTGCTTGTTCATGGATTTCCTTATGGCTGCACAAACTTTTCATGTGTTTCTTCATGAATCTCCCACTCATGCATTCTGACATTTTGTGGAAGAGAAGTCATTTTAGCTTGTACATGTGATTCCTATGATCCCTTGATTATTACCTCTGTAGTTCTTGATTGATGTGCAGTATTCATGAGGTTTGACTCAAAGGGTGTGGGATTGAAAAACTGGAAGTTTTGTCGAAAAGTCGATGTAGCCTCTGACTGTTCTGCAGGATGATTCGATAGGCCTCCAAATGTTGTCTGATAAATACTTGGAGCTATTTGTTGCAAATGGTGTGCAAACATATTCTATTCTTCAATGGAGTATTATGCCTCTATTCCCACTGATTTTTATTTCCCCAGAAAATCTAATTTGTTGGTCCAGGGGGATTTTTGCACAGTAGTCAACTCTGGGTCAAAGTTCTGCTCGACTTCGTGCATTTTCTATTTAATTTGGGTGAGGTGCTTGATGGATTTTTCTACTGCTTCTTGAGCTTTAGTCGCTTCCCTCAACCATTCTTTTACTTGTTTGGACAACTCTGTTTCCATCACCTTTTCTTTTGCGATGTGGGTTGATATGGATGCTTTGCATTTTATGTTGCTGGTGAGTTCTCTTATTTTCCTTAGATAAAAAATTATTGTCCTTTTTTCTTTAAACTTGTACATTCTTGAGAACTGTCTCCTGTGAGTTGGCCATTTCTAGTTGTTGTTATTTTTCCTTGAATTTTCCATTCTCCAAATGAAAAATTGTTGTTGTTTGTTGAGCTAATCCATCCTAATTGCTCCTTAGTAATCTGCTGTGCAACTACTTGAGTTCTTTGTTTTCCTATATTAGGTGTTGGATTTTTGACTGATTGTTGGCACCTGTGGTTATGATTTCTTTGACCATACTTTTAACTACTACAAGAGGGCTGAGTCCTTTTGTTGGGTGTTCAATGCCAAAATTTTCTTTAGCTAGTTGAGTGCAATCTTTCAATACTAGTTTCTCCTTATTTCTCTTTGCTATCAGTTAGGCACCATCCCTAGGGGCCCTTTTCCATCTATTTTTTGCTTCTTTTGTTACTTCAACATACAGGTCGATCATCTATTCATTTGGTTCGACTGATGGGTTGAATATTGTTTTTGCAGAGGGTTTTATCGACCCGATTGGCTTGAAGGCTGTAAATGTAATTACCTTTAGGGAAATGTCCTTCCTATGTATGGTCTTTTTCCTTTTACTTCCCTTTTCTGCACGTTCTTTATCCTTCTCTGTTTTGACACCGTTGGATTTGTTTATATCGTCCTTCTCTTGATTTTTCTTAGTATTCTCTCCCGATTCTTTCTATGTGATGGGGTCTTTCCTGCCATCATTGCTACCTTGACCCTGTTCCTGATTTTGCTCTATATTTATAGTCTGATATGGGGGATTCGACTGGTATTCCTAAAGAATTCACAAAGGGATTCTCTAGTGGAGGTATTCTATCCTTAGGAGTTTTTACACCATCATTGTTATCTCTATTTTTTTGATCAACATTGTGGTTAGTCGATTTTTCCTCTTCCGACTGCTTATCTTGTTGGGACTTATATGTTTCTTTATTGGATTTCTCAGGAGGATCTGATTTATCCAATGGTGGTGCATTAGTATGTGCTGATCCTTGCGCATTTATATTTGTCTCTAAACATTCTGAGGTACATGTTGTTGTTACTTGGTCGGGATGGATTGAACGACTTTCTTTCCTAGGACCGACTTTAGGTTGTGTCGAGTCGACTGGATTTGACCTATCCAAAGGGGTCAACTTGACTGTAGTATTATTCTTAGTAGTTCCATTCTATAGGTTCTGTCTGACCTCATCTTAATCTGAGTACATTTCCCTTTCTTGATTACTGTGATTAGAGGGGGGATATGAAATAGTTGCCTCTCATGATACTTGTCATTTCTTTGCCCACAATTTCTTCTTCTATTTCTTCATTTCCTTTGTTGCACTTGTTTCCTCAATAACTAGAGTCACCTTAGGCGGTGGTGAGTCTCTTGTAAGATAAATAGTTATTTTGTGTGTGTGATACTTCTTTGGAATGGGTTTCTTATTGGGGTCATGTCGAATAATTTTTGAACGATGTGTTGAAACTAGTGTCGACCGACCTGTACTTTGTTCCTTCATCCTTGTTTCTATTTGATTTTCCAAGGTTTCCTTATTTTTCTTGCTTCAAACTTCTTCGCATTTGTTGTTTCCATCATTTCTTGAAATTGAGGCTTAACGCTAGAATGCAAAATGTTTCTTGTAATAGCATGAGCCTGTTGAGTTTGCTTTCTTTCAGAGGATTCTTTGAGACTAGTTTATTGGTGAAGGAAGCACTTTTTTCTATTATTAATGGGTCATTGAAGTCCAACACAATATTTGACTTGAACTTTTCTTTCCAGATGATATTTTTATCTTCTACGTTTTCCTCGAAGTCAAAAACATGCTTACCTCTGACTACTTTTTCCTGCTATTTTCTCTTAGTCAGAGTTTGTTTTGTTGGTGCACTTGCTTCCATGCCTAGATTTGGGACAAATGGTATTGCATATAAGGCCAGTTCTCTTTCTTCCTCACGTTCTCCATCTACCAAGGGTGTTAATATGGTTGAATTATTACTCAATGTTTTTGGTGGTATTGGTGTTTCAATACCTTGTTGTCTATCGATCTCCTAAAACAGTTGGAGGTTCGTCGACTGATGTTCTAGTTTTTATGGCGCTGGCCCCTCGTTGAATCCACACCAAAGATTGTGTAGTTGAGGATTAAATGAATATGTGAACTCAGTGGTAAGGCCCATCAAAATTTCATTTCCACTCACCCTTTTTGGGAGACATTCTTTAGATAATTTACCCAACACTTGAGCATTACCTCGGTTGGGGGAGACTCTGATGATCTGACTGCTTCAAGTGCAAAAATTGTGTAGTTGTTCATAGTCGGGGTCTGTAAATTTGATGGAATGATCGTTCTCTTGAAAGTCCTTGCAATTTCTTTTGATCAACACAACTAAGTTCTCTGCCCAGTTGAACTGTGCCCCTGAGTCAATGATATGGCCATTTGGTTCCAACATTGTGAGCTTCATGTTCGAAGCTCAACCTATAGTTGTAAAGCATAATGAGACTATTATGCAAGTCCATTTTGCACAGAGGTCGGTTAATCTGTTAATAAACTTGCCTTTTGAATTTTTGGCTGAAGTTCCTCTAGTGAGAGCTTGTATCCATTCATTGGAGTTTAGGGTTTTATGTACAAGTGTACCCCCATGTGGTATTTTGGTGATTCTATGGGTCAGACCTCCAGTGATTCCAAGTAGGTAATTTAGCCAAAGATGCATGTTGGTTACTATTCCTCTATACTGTCTGAGTTTATTGACCCAGGGTTCATGTCTGTTCGGGTTTCCAACAAAACCTCTAAAACTATCGACCCTCCTGGTAAACCAGAAGGAAACACAACACACAAAATGTGCTGTGCAGTCTCACCTGAGATAGATTTAATGGGTGGATGTAAGACTCATGTGTTTACAACCTAGGATTGAGTGTGAGATAAGCAAGCTAAATATTGAACCATTATTACAACTGTAACTGCAATATACTGCCATTTATAAATACATAGGAAATATAACAACTCATTTATTAAGAATAACAAATAACTACTGAAAATATGATAAAGATATGCATGCATTCATCACATAACACAAATGTTACCATGGTTCACCCCCTCCTGGGCTACGTCCACAAAGATTTGACTCTCAACTCTTTTATTATATTATTTTTGCATCTACAACATCACACTTTTACAACTCTTCACATTTGGGTAAGATCTATATGAGGCGGACTAGATCTCACCAGGATCCCCAACCTTCGATCTAAATCTCAAGATATACCTTCCCTCATCCTATCTAGGTCAACATCTTATACAAAAATGGATTATACCGCAAAACATTACATATCACATCAACTCATGCATAGCTATAATAACAACAATAATCTGAACTAACCACTAACAACCAACCCCTTATGATCCCTAAGTATCTACATTTATACATTTCAGGCTCTTCATCCATTTGCAATACCTCACCAAAACCCTAACCCTACCATCGTTAGGTCTTCCTCCCATGCGTACGTGCTGTTCTTCCTTCCAGTTGTTTCTTTTCTTGCATGCGTATGTGCTGTGTTTCCTTCCAGCTGTCACTTTCCTTGTGCATGCTTTCTTTCCCAAAAACCCCCTTGCTTTTCCACTTTGGCCTACCTCCAGCAATGCCTATTGTGATACCCACTTTAATTCATCCATTGAAGTCATTAATTCGCATGCCTCGGTCATAATGTAAAGGTGTAATTATTGGTTCATGTGAGGGGACATATGTGTCGATGACGATATGGTGGTCAAACTTGTCACGTCGAGCATTAATTGTATTAATGGTCTCCCACAGATTAACTACTTCGAGTGAGTCAGGTTTGTTTTCTCGGGGAATACACTCGACTTGGTAACCTTTTGTTGCTTGTATAGTCTGGTCATTTTCATTCCTTTGGTCAGTCGGGGACCTCCGATTTATTTGTCTGACCAAGTCTATATCCCTTCTTTTATCAACTTGATTAGTGATTGGATTTTTGAAGACATGATTTCTTTGTTGATTCACTTGATGATGTTCTCGCTTGCTTGAGATATTATTTGCAGGCTTTCTTGCTTGATATATTTCCCACTCTCTTGGTTTTCATAATTCACATTTTGATTGATGAGTTTCTCATTTGACTAGTTGTATTTCCCTTTCAATGGGCTAAATTGTTCGTCTGTTTAAGTAATGGTGTAGGTCTTGTCTCAGTATTGAACTTGCTCTATATTTCTGCATCTCTTCTCTATTGGACTTTAATGTTGACCATAGGATTTGTTTTCTTCTGATATTGGTATGAATGAATTCTTTGTTGGTTTGAGTCAGTCATATAGCTTCTAATTGTTGAATAGTTTTGTACCTAATTTCAATAATCGACTTGTTTATTGCTTTCTTAATTTTGATTATTTTCTTAATCTTTTGCTTCTTTATTGCTTAGCTTTTCTTTTATTTTTATTTTTATTTTTCCTTTTCTTTATGTATTCTTTTATTCTCACTTCGACTTAGGCCGCCCTGAGGGGTTTTCAACCTAGTCGAGTCCTACTGGCGCCTTCGAGGATGTTTTCACCAGCAGGACTTGAGATTGTAATGTTTTACATTTTTTTAATCGAGACCCATTGACTAGTTTTTTGAAGGTCGCCCTTGCAAGGTTTTTAACTGTACTTATCCTATTGGCCGGATGTCCTCTATCACATACAAACCCAACTTTGCAGTTTCTAAATTTATCAGTTTTCCTTTTACTTGATTGTCGTATAAAAGTACCAAGTCTCCATCATTGATATCCTTCTTTTTAAAATGTTGATCGTGCCAAGATTTTTGCTGAGTCTTTTGGATTTCCTAATGCTGCTGTGCAAGCATACTTTCTTCTGATAATTGATTTAACTGATATAAGTTTTCTCTTGTGTTAAGCACATGGTTGAATTCTAGGATGGAAGCTATCCTTCCCGTGTTAGCACATAAGTATAATGGAATTACAAATTCTTGACCATAGACTAACTTTAATGGTGTCTGGCCAATCGATCTTTTATACGTTGTTCTATAGGACCACGGTATTGTTGGAACCTCATCGTTCCAATCATCTCCCTCAAATCCACATATTTTCGATAATCCCTTGTGTAATGTCTTGTTGAATGACTCGACAACTCTATTGACCTATGTATGATATGTATTCATCTTTCTATGGTTGATCAAGAACTTTTTGAGCAACACTTCAATTGTACTATTGATAAAGTGAGTTCCTTGATCACTGATTATTGTCAAAGGACAACTGAATCTGGTTACTATGTTTTCATAGATGAATTTTGTAGTTGTATCCCTTGTACAATTTTCGACTGGTTCCACCTCTGCCCATTTAGTTAAGTATTGGACTGCTGTGATTATGTATTTTTCCCCTGATGTTTTTTCTCTTCTTGGGAATGGACTGAAAAAATAAATAGCCCCAATTTCAAATGATAAACATGGGTTAACTAAATGCGAGGGTATTTCATTTTCCCATAATGGTCATTCGATCCTCTAACAATGGTTACATTTATTTATATGTTCTTGATAGTATTTGTGTAAATTCGATCACCAAAGACTAACTTGAAGGATTTTCTAGCTGTCGTGTCGGCTTGAAAGTGACCTCCCACTGAGCCTATGTGTGCTTCATTAATTATGTCCTCATGTTCATGCTCTAATGCACATCTTCAAAAAATATTATCAAGGCCTAGATTGTAGAGATATCCATTCATGAGAGTGAATCGTGCAACTTTCATTGCTTGGATATTTCTTTTATTGGCTAGGATATCTTCAGGCGCCTTCCCTTCTTCTAGAAAGTTTGCAATTTATTTTGGTTATTTGGGAGCTACTTCAACTCTGAATAAATTTTAATCTAGTAAGCTATCATCTATCCCAGTAGGATATTCTCTTGTCTCAAGTCGAGACAGGTGATATAGGCCGACATTCTTCTTTCTTGGTCGGACTACTACTTCAAAGTCGAACTCTTGAAACAATAGTATCCATTGACAAATTTTCCCTTGATGGAATGATTTATTTACTAGATATTTTAGTTCCTGATGGTTCGTAAAGAATATAAATGGATTCTCTAGTAAGTCGTGTCGAACATTTTGAAGGGAAAAAATCATTGCTATAGGTTCACACTCCATCATCAAGTAGTTTATTTCAGATTTATTTAATTTTCGATTGGAATATGCATTTGGATGGTATACAATGTCATCATATGGCTAGGACAAGACTGATCCAACAACAATGTTATATGCATCCACAAGGACATGGAATTTCCTTGACCAGTCTGGGAATATTAGTATGGGTGCTTCTACCAATTTTCTTTTCAATAACTCAAAATATTTGTCACATTCCTAGATTTAATGGAACTCGACTTTTTCTTTTATAGCTCGTCTATTGGAAAAGTGATGTTGGAGTAGTGTCAGATGAAATTTCTATAATATCTAGTGTGCCCAATGAATATTTTGATTTGTTTATGGTTAATTGGTGGTTTCAAGTCGAGAATAAATTTGATCTTAGCCATGTTGACTTTGATTCCATATTTACATATGATGTGGCCCAACAATATGCCTATAGGTGTGGAAAAGATGCATTTTTTGATGTTCAAGGACAAGTGAATTTGTTTGCATCTTTCCATTATCATTCTTATCCATTGGATGTGGTATTTCAGTAGGTTGTAGATGGTCCAATCGTCAAAGTACACAACGATTGTTTTGTAAATATATTCTTGGAATTCCTTGACCACTATCCTGGAGAAGATTGTTGGGTCATTCTTGAGTCATAATGATATTACTCTATATGCAAATGATCCAAACTTAGAGACAAATGTGGTTTTTTCCTGATCTTCTTTTGCGATAGGTACATGATTATAGTTGGAGAAGAAATCAATGAAATAATAACATTCATTTCCCGCTACTTCATTGATGATTTCTTCCACGAATGGTGTCAGGAATGGATAAGTTGTTGGGTATGTGTTATATTCTTTGCATGTGTGTGTGTGGGCACGTCAGATACGACAACTGCAGATTTTTCTATTTTTAGTGGATTTGTAAATTAATCCTATATTAAGGGATTAGGGTTTTGGTATCTACGAAATACCTAAAAACATTGTATATATTGTATGGTGAATGGTGAAATTCGATATAATGAATATAAGAAAGGTTTTCCTAGTTGAGGGTTTCTGATATAAAATCTCTGTGTACTCTGTGTATGAGCCATTGATTAATTTTTGTCTTTCTTAAGAATCTATATGCATTGCTTTACTTCACAGGTTTAAAACTTACATGTGGTATCAGAGCTCATTTTTGGTTTCAGAGGGA
>ML788419.1:172866-208104 GCA_009831015.1 Picea engelmannii
AGTCAGAGTGCAATATTCCTGGCAAAGAACCTAGCTTATCATTCGAAGACAAAGCATATTGATGTTCAATATCACTTTGTGAGAGACATGGTTGAGGAAAAGAAGGTGTTGCTGGAAAAGGTTGACACTTTGAAGAATGTTGCAAATTCATTGACAAAGTCCGTGAGCACAGAAAAGTTCTCCTGGTGTAGAGAAACAATGGGCATTGCTGCCCTGGATTGTTGACTATATAATCCCCTGGACCCCTGGATGCAAAGAAAACAACAAGTGGGAGAATGTTGGGTATGTGTTATATTCTTTACATGTGTGTGTGTGGGCGTGTCAGATACGACAACTGCGGATTTTTATATTTTTAGCGGATTTGTAAATTAATCCCGGATCAAGGGATTAGGGTTTTGGTATCTACGGAATACCTAAAAACATTGTATATATTGTATGGTGAATGGTGAAATTCGATATAATGAATATAAGAAAGGTTTTCTCGGTTGAGGGTTTCCGGTATAAAATCTCTGTGTACTCTGTGTATGAGCCATTGATTAATTTTTGTCTTGCTTAAGAATCTATATGCATTGCTTTACTTCGTAGGTTTAAAACTTACATAAGTTACTATAAGTTTGTTCAGTCCTTTGAAGTCGACATATATTATTAGTTTCTTTGAGTCATGCATTTTGGGTTGCACGACCATCAAAATTTCCCATCCCAACTTGTCGATTGGATATATAATTCCAACAACTAGCATTTCTTCGATCTCCTTTTGGACAATGGGATTATATTTATGTGCCAACTTATATAACCGTTTTTTTTATAGATTTGGCCCGGGGATGAGGTCAATTTTTATCTCTCCTGTCTCTTGTACCAACGCTTTCAGGCCTTTGTAATATCATGCAAATACATCATGGTATTCTTTTAGTAGGTCGACTATTCCCAAGGTTTGTTTGTTGGACCAATGGTCTCATATTTTGGCCATTTTCGGTCGATCATCTATTGAGATATCAAATTCTTTAGTGTTGATTTTTGTATCCATCCATTCAGGTGATTTTGATTCATCCAATTGGCGTTCTCCTTCCATGACTTTATTATGGCTTGAGGGGAAGTCTATTTTTTCTATATATTTCTTTTCTTCTTTTTCTTCCTTGGTCATTGGGTAGATTGATTTTACATAATTTTGTACTTGATGGTTTTTCTTCCATCGAAAACTCTACCCTGGAAAACTTATGTTTTCCATATCTATTTGACGAGATATTACATTATCTGGATTGTGTGGCGACACAAAATTGCAAGTCAATGTTGATCCCATGTCGACTTTAGCTTTACCTTTCTTCTGAATCTCATAAGAACTTGTTTTTCCAAAAAATATTTGATTTCTTTTGTTGCCTCTTGCAAAAGTGCTTCTCCGAGTTTGAATTCGAAGTCTTTGAGGAATTTTTTTCTAATTTTGTTCCAGTTGAATGTGTGTCCACATGCTTCTTCGATTTTATACCACGTATGTGGTATATCCTCCAGTGTATTTGGGAACATATGTGGCCACACTCTTTCGTCTCGATAGCCTACTCTTCTCCATTATTTCTCACATTGTTGGATGTGAGCAACTGGGTCAAACCTAGGTTTAAAAGTTGGGATGTTAAGGTTTGTTGTCAATTTTTTCCACCAAATATTTCTAAAATATATAGGGTAGAAATATTCCATGTTTGAAGTCGTGGTGCATGTGTTTCCCACGATTGGGATGCTTGGCCTTTGAAGGAATCAACTAATCTTTTTACTCTCCGTTGTTCTCCGACTGATTTAGAAACCTCATCGACATGCATCGATGAAGAGTTTCTTTCACTGAACCGTGGGGGGCCCTTGTATGTGTATGAGTCGGGATTGGTGTTGGTGTTTGTTTTAAATTTCTTTCGTCCATGTTATGGATTGCTTGTACTGAAAAGAATGATTTTGATCACTTTATTAGTATCACCTCTATAAACCAACACTCTCTGGCTTGAGCTTTGTAATTATCCATTTACCAATTATATAGTTTTGTATCTGAGTTTTGACCTATTGACAATGGTGACCCGAATACAATTTCTCCTTCACTATTGGGCTTGACATTGTCCTTTTTCTCATTCATTACTTGATATAGTCGTCGGGCTTCGTGAGCTGCATCATATGTCTGGACGAAAGGTTTTCCTTCTTTTGGGTCTAATGGGATTATGATTTTTTTGTCGCTACCTTTAAATTTTATTCTATCCCTCTCGAGGGAGATTGTAGCCCTCATGTTTTGATCCCAAGGTCTTCTGATTAATGCAGGGTAGGGAGGGATTACTTTGACCACATTGATTACTTCGAAGTGGAATGTTGTTGGGATTCTCATTATGATTGTGATTACACTTTTAAGTGTGTCAATTGGTTCAATGAACCTACGATCTGCTAGTTTTAGAAAATTCATTGTTGGTTGAAGTAGGGGTATTGCAAGTCAAACCCACATTTCTCTGGGGAGGATATTTACTTGGGACCCAAATTCAACTACGACTTGTCTAATCACATGTCTGTCTATTTCTAGGTCGACTTGTGGGTCGAAGTCATTTGTGTTTCTTTCTTGAGACAACTATCAAATACTTTTGATTGGTCTTTGATCTTATTTATACTCTCTTAGAATTCCCAACAAGTTGATCAAGCAATTGTCTGATTGTTTTTCTTTCAGTAATTGTAGAAATTCATCTAGTGCAATGTCTAAGATATTTGCATGTCCTCCCTTATTTCCATTTGATTTATCCTAATCGATGTTTTTGATAAATTTCATTGCTTCCCGCATTAGTTTTTCTTTGTGTTCTAGGCCAGGATATGCATTTTGACCTCCCCTCTATTAACTTGGTGGGTTTGGATAATTGTTTTCACCAACTCCTAATCATGTGACTACATGGATATTTTTTGAATTTAAAATATTATGTTTTTTCACTGTATGCAAGAGGTTTACGTTTCATTTATTGATTACTTTGTCTAACATGATTTTACAATCTTCAAGGGAGTGGTCTCCCACTCCAAAAATGTTGCAGAACTTAAGATCAATTCTATCATTTAGTGGGAAATCTAGATTGATGTGGTCATCCTTCCAAGAATTGAAGCAATAATAACATCCTCGACCATGTCCTCTATTGAAGTTTCCTCGTCCTCCTCTTCCTTGGCCTTGATCTCCTCCATGACCTCGACCTCTGTAGTTGTTTCCATTTCCTTGGTTGACATTCTGGTTGACCATCTGTGTATGATATACTGAATGGATGCTTGTTCAATTTTTACCATTCAACCAACATTCTTGTGTTGAATGATTGTTTTCCTCACATATGTGGCACCATTTTGGTTGTGCATTCCTTAAAATTATGTGGGAAATTTCTTTTGGTGTGATTTGTTACTCCCTCAAAGATATCATAGAATGTTTCATTTTGAATTCATCGAACTGTTGGATCTAATGCATCACTAAATTTACAATAATATTTTGTATTCCCTTCACTAGAATAGATTGTGCACCATAGTGCACTGCATGAAATCAACATATTTTTGATTGATTGTTGTAGTTATGCAAGTTTTTCTTCTATCCATTTCTCAATGATTGATGAAGTCGAAGCACCTTCATCATCCATTTCTATCCTTTGGGATTTTTTCAATACTTCTTTACATGTCTAGATATCATACATGTGTAATGGAACTATGATATTTTGCAATAATCCTACCACATACCATTGTATAAGAAGTTTGCCTTCAATTACATAAGGTATTTGACTTAAAATATCTTTAAACCTTTTAACATATTCACAGACAATTTCACCTGGATGCTTCTTGATTTCTTTTAGTTTTTGTGTTTCCAAGTGTCTTATATCTTGCATTTTGAAAAATTTGAGGAAGTTTTACTTTATTGTCTGCTTTCGGGCGTTGCTGTTTGTCTATATAATTCATGAACCAGGTAAGAGCTTTGTATTGAAGCACATAACCAAATTGCACCATTTGTTTATTCTCGTTGGTTATATCAACTTCATCCCATAATTTATCACAAACGGACCAATGTCGTTTGGGATCTTCATTATCTTCTTAGATCATGATATGGTCGAGGACAATTGTTATTTTTCTGGATTTTTTGAAGGCTGGAACTATTGCAAGTGTTTGGGTCGAAGTCGACTTGGAAGTCAAACTGCTTTCTTGAGTCGAAGTCTGATTATTCGACTTGATCAATGCAATCTATTGTTGGTATTTTTTATCGCACAAACTGTAGGTTGGGAAAATCCTGACCCAATCCATGAGATGGTGATAACTTTGGAATAGTCTACCCACTGTCACCTTAGATAAACCATCCCCTCGCTTTAGTGAAGTATAAATCCAACAAAAGGGGGAAATCCTGGGTGACCCTAGGGGAAAATGAGATGGACAATGAGGTTATGGAAGTGAATCCCCTAAAGGTAAAAATACTAAGTGGATGATGGATTAGAAATGAGTCTCAAAGATGGTCAATGGTTTCCAAGTGCTTGAGTACTTGCGGAAGATTGTTGTACCTGCTAGAGACACAAGAAAACATAAGATACAAGCCCAATAATATAATAGACAAGCAAGTGAATATTTTTGTAAAAATTATCAGTGGTATATAATGATATAAATCAGAAATGAAATGATAGGAATATCTTCTAAGAAAGTCACTGAAATTCCAAGAAAATATGCAAGAGACTAACTAGAAATTTCTAGTGTAACTCAAGTATGATAGCACAAGACTCTAACAGCAATTAAAGACTGTTAGATACAATTATTGAAGATATATTATTGCATCCTTATGTATGTATCAAAAAAATTCTACAAAATAAAAATCGAACCACCGAAACTTACAAGTAAACCACCCAAAAGAAGCACAATGACTAGTAGATTAATTGGGTAACTTTCTAGCAAATTTTAACAGTTAAAAAGTGAGTAAATTTGAAACTTATGAAGTGTTTTTATGCATCCCTAATGTTTGTAGCATAATTTTTTTACAATTTCAATAAATCCTTGGAGAATCAAGATGCCCTAGTGTCCTTGGCTAGCCTTAGGCATATAGAAAAGATTCCAATTTAAACAATTTCAATATCTCATGATTTTACGTATCCTAATGCAATGATTTTATTTCTCCAATGCAAGAGATTAGTGCCTTTAACTGTTGGGTTATGGAGTATTTTAAAATAAATATCTAGTTGTGCTACTTCCTTGGGGGTGTAAGCCCTTTTACTCCCCAAAGAAAGCAAGACTAGCTAAGAAAAACCTAGGAGAGTGTAAGCCCTTTTACTTCTCCTAGTATTCCTTTGTGAAACAAATTATTCCAAGACAATTATGATGGGATTAGTGGGGTTGTATTCCCTTATACTGCCAAAAATATTAACAAATTAACCTTTTAACCAAGAAAAGAAGCAATAACAAGAGATATTCCTTATAACCTAGTCCAAGCATTAACAAGATAACTCCTTTTAACCAAGAAAATTCCACCATAAAAGCAAGAAATAACCTCCACGAAAGATCACACCTTACTTATTCATCCAATAGCCAAGAAAAATCATCAGAAGAGATAGTATCAAAGAGAGATAGGAAAAATTTCGCAAATAGGGCGCAAATTTCAGCTAAGGAGTCTTTCTCCAAGTGAGAATGCTATAATAAAATGACATGAGTTTGATCTCTATTTATACAAATCTCCTAAAAAGTGTCTGTCCACTTAAATTTAGGGTAAACTACAAAGTAATGTGTCAAAAAAACTTACTTTTCCCCTTTAAATCACAAATTCAAATTTAACATTTAAAAATTGCACATAATAAAACCCTAAAGATGATATCATCCCTCTCTAGGGTGATGTTTTGACATTTTTTAGCAATTCGTTGAGAAAGTGGAGGAGGTTGTTGGGCCTCCTAAATATCCTCCCTCATGCACTAGGTTAATCTCTATCATTAAAAGGGTATTCTTCCTCCAAAAATTCCAAGTGTCCATCTCCATCACCAAACCCTAGCTCTAGGTTGATGTCAAGCTCTCCAAGTGTGTCATTTTGGTCTTGAGAAGAAAAAAATTGGGATACTAGGGGCTAGGTGAGGTCCTCCAAGGTGCCTCTCAAGAATCCAAGGGCTATCATCATCCTCCATTTTTTGGGACATGGTATCCAACTTGTGGGCTTCAAGCCCCAAGGAAGCCTAAGCTGACCTTGTTCTTCCAAAACTGTCCACCAATCAGGCCTTGCAAAGACAATGCATATGCCCTCCAAGGATCTCAAATAAAATGCATCATGATAAGTAAGTCAAATCACTAAAAGACCCACTTAAGCATGTGCATCAAAAACCATCTCATAAAACTAAACAAGTGCTCAAATACCCTATGCAATTTGTCAAGTTTGGGTATGGGAGGGTTGACAAAACGACCTATTGGGTGAATCATACCTCAAGTCAAGGAGTGTTTCCCAAGTGGACCCCTATCTAAGTCATGCAGAGAAGGTGAAATGGATGGGGGAAATAATTTCGAGCATGGGGTTCATGACATACAAGGGATCATAGTGTCTCATTTATGGGTGCCTTTGTAGAGGGTGTGTTGCACCTTCGTTTTCAATGCATCCTTTTTCCAAGCCCATTTATTGCTATTAATTAATTAAGGTCAAAATTCTAGGTAGTCCGTATGGTTTAATCGATTAGATTTGGGGGTATTACCACCGTGTCACTTGAAGGGAGAGGTACACAAAGTGCCATGGGGGTATATTCTAGCTTATAACGCACTGGTGTAGATCCCTCAATAAGTGGGACATTTATATATGTGTGTTTTCTTTTGCAGGTATTTGATTATTTAGGATAAACATTTCATTGTTCTCAAGACCTATTTGGGAAAGCATCCAGAAGGTTCATAATATGGATTTTATATTTTTCCATCTACATTCCCTCTAGGCCTTCATCCCCTTCTTCCCATGAAATGAGGGACAATCCCTTCTTGGGTTACTACATCCAAAAATCCCAAAAGGTAAGGAGATGAGGGGATGAGGTGTGAAAAGTGGAAAGTATGATTGGGAATGGCATTATGACTTGTCAAGGGGACCTCCCAGTAGAAAACCCATACCTAAGGGTGACCACTTACTAGGGCACAATGTCAACCACCAAGGTGAAACAAGGAAAATAGAACAATTTCCAAGCATACATCACATAATCAAAATCAATTTCAAATGCAACAAAATCAAATGCCTCAAATATTGAAATGACACTCACCATGATACCTGGCTTGTACCTCATGGAGCAAGACCCAATGCCTTCCAGAAGCAAGTTGATGTGGTGGATACCCTCACGACGAAACTGATATATATGGTGGTGAGGTGGGTCTTTGTCTGTACAAGTGGAAACTCTAGGCCATATGCCTCTCGATGCTCCATTCCTGCACCCTGAGGGCCTCGAGACATCATCTCCTTAATTATCCCTAGGAAATGGGGATACTAGTCTTTAGTTGGAATTTTTTTGAGTTCTAACTGCGCTTGTTTTTTGCTTGGATTTAGATCATCTATTTGACAACCTTTGTCTATATACTCGACAAATCATCCTCTGAAGGGTTGTGTCAATTCAGTTTCAATGTATGTTGATTTAGAATATTCCAAAAGTAGATTCAACAAGGGGGAGGAGTCTATGAGGTCTCGTATATGGAGGAGTATATCCTCAGGTCGATTTTTGATATTTTCTTGTGCTTCAATTAGTAATGTGTCTTATATCTGACCAACATTGTCAGTTCAGCACCACACCCTTGGTGGTTGTGTCTCCACGTGAAGTCTGTAGCATAGGAAGTTTGTAATACATGGGATGGGGATTCTTACAGGGGAAAGTTGAATTGCGGATCCCGAATCGTTGATTTCCATATCGACTTAATCAATTGCTTGTTGGGCACCACTGACTACCATACTCACTTGCTGGGCACCACCGTCCGCCTCTCGGATTTTGACATTTTTTACTTGGGTGTGATTCAACTTATATAATCTCATGGATTATCCAACCCCCCATCACCGATCTAACTTACTTGCGGTTGCTGGTGTTACTCATTCTGGCTGATTTTATTTCTTCAGAAAATAGCCCCAATCTTCTCTCGTATATTTGTAGTTAGATTTTATAAATTCTTCCCACTCTTCTTGTTTTTCCTTCCAATTATAATTCAAAGGAGGATTTTTCAAAATGGGTCAGTATTTGATGATGTCTCCAACTCCCTTGTCTAAAAGGAACTTATGAAACAAACACAAGACAATGCAAAGGAACTCATCGTGTAATTTTGTGTAGAATTTGTTTTTGATGGTTTTAATTGAATCTCTATCTTCAATCGCTTGTTCTTCAATGTAATCTCTCACGATCTTCTTGAACCACTCGTTTAGGTTTATTCTTCCTCAGTTTATGATTTTGTGCATCAATTTCTCATTAGGGGTGAATGTGCGCATTAGATTGATTGAGATATTCATACAATGCCTCTAGAATGGTTTCCAGGAATCATTTGTGCGTCTTTGAAAAGAACTAAGTACATTCTTCAACTAGCGGTAGTTGGTTTCTTCTTACGCAGTTTTTAATATAATTGGTAATTTTTTTCTTCCACCATTCGCGTATGTCCTCCAAAGTTAACATCTATGTGCTTTTTTATGTATGCATGCCCAAGTTAAAAAATACTGGCAACATAACCAATGTTGTAGTCTAAGGGAAAGTACGAGAAGCTACTAGTAGATCCTTACACAGAACAATACACATTACAACATCAGATAGAGAAGCACATAGAGACACAAGTAGACATATACATGAAGTGGGAGAACCATCAATGCATTTTATTAGATATCCAAACAATCTTTGTCTTTACATTATATAGCCACACACACACATATATGAATGACATATAATTATTAGTCATTTACATTCTTTAACTGTTTGGTCGGTCGAATCTAACTATCTATCTAACCAACTTCTGCATTGGACTTGACTAGTCGACTGGTGGGTCTAGTCAACATAGTTGACTAACCCATACAATAGTGTTCATTTGTGCTTATGTACTTGCTTGGATATACATATGACATGCTTGTGGAATTAGAATAGTCTGTTGTTATATACATGCAATAATGATGTTATGGCAATTGAGTATGACTAATAATGGACTATGTATTAAGGAAAAATGATATATCATGCTTACATTTGTGGATGTTGTTGTTGCTTATGAATTCCATCTATGTGAATATCCATGAGGGTGGTAGGAATGGTTATCAAAAGGATGGAGAAGGAAGCCTGCAAGCTTCTACAAATAAAAACTGATCAGGTAGCATCAAGTAGGTTGATAACAACCATGCATATATGCATTTGGTTGCTTCTGATGCATACATGTTGAAGGGAATTGAGGTAAGAATTCCCTCAATTAATATTTCAATATTTAAATTGATATGTAATGGCCGAAGGCCTAGAGCATGTAAATGTTGTTGATGCTAGAATGCATTTAGATAAAATGTTAGTTGCATATTGTGTTATGAATGGTTATGAGATCATAACCATGTCAAGTCAGGAGACATACTCCTGCCATAGCAATGAATAACCACAAATCTAGTCATGTGTGAGACCATGATATGGTTGGATATGGAAAGACTATAACACTATGTGAGTGCTCAATGGTTTCTCCTGTATAGCTGATATTTGGACTGCAACCTCTTTTCCAACACTAAAGAGAACTTAGGAATTATGTTCATATTGTTGTGTATGGTTTCAAGAGGAAGGTATCCAAATAGCTGAGAAAATAATTGAAAATAGTTTGGATGATGTGTTGAGGCGTTGGCCAGACCTTCCAACTCATCATGGTGGAATGAAAGACAAAGTTATATGGTATTATGTAGTCAATGAATGAATGCATTATGTACATGTGACCATGGGTATTGACACATCGATTGTTATTTTACTAGTAATTATTTATTGCATTATGAAAATCCCGTGGTGATGAAAATGAAGCATGAATGATAACTGTATTATATTTAATATGAATACTAGATAAAGGTGATTGAATTGTTGTTTGTTACAATTTTGAGATCACTCTTTGGAGATGTTGAAAATCTTACAAATATATGATGATAATGTGCATGATACTAATAGTTTGTTTGGTTTAGTGAAGGTTGAGGAAAATTGCAAGTGGAGTGGTCTTGGATATGGAAATAATGTAAGCCCATAAGGAACACTGGTCTCTACTATTGCAAGAGCCAAGCATTATGAACATAAGCTCATGCCTGGAAATTTTATTTTCTATATAAAACAGTTTTGGAAATTGGAATTTAAAAATTACTAACAATGTTTGGTCGCATGGAAATTGAGAAAATTGTAGGTAGAGTAGTCTTGGATATGGAAATGATGTAAGCCTATGAATAACACTGATATATACTGATACAAGAGCCAAACATTATGAGTAGGAAGTTCATGCCTGGAATTTTTTTTTTCCTGCATAAAATAAATTTGAGAAATTAATTATGATATGCTAACATTTTGTTTGGCTGATAGAAGGTTGAGTAAATTGCAAGAAGAGTGGTATAAAATATGGCACTGATATAAGCCATAATAAATACCGATTCCTGGAGAAGCAAGAGCCAATCAATTATGAGATGGAATCTCATACTCGGGGAATTTGAGTCTCCTTGTGAAGCAAATTTGGAATTTAAAATTTAAAATTGCTATGATATTATCTCATGGTGATCGCATGTGTGTAATACAAATGAGATGTTGGCTATTAAAGCTACAAGCTTGGGAAGAAGGGAACTAGAAGGAAATCAAGCTCAAAGACAAAGGCATGGAATGAAGAAAATCCATGGGACTTGTTGCAACTGGAGTTCTTGGAACTACAACTCTGAGAATTCTTGGTCAAGTGCATTGGAGCCCTAAAGAGAGGTGGTACAACCTAAGGGATTGCAGAGTAGAGAAGGGGGTACACTCCTTTGGTTGTGTAGGGTGATGGATGATAGCTTACTGGTTGGAACTGCTGCTAAATAATTATAAATTGTGAGGAAATTATGCATGTTTTGGGCAAGAGTGCTTATGTATGCATGATTTTAGGCCGAGGTGCCTATGTATATGAATATGGGTGGACTACTTGGGATGATTAAAGGATTGAGAACCTAGTGTTGTAATATTAAGAACACCAGTATGGTGTTTTTCACTGAGGACAGTGCCAAAAATGAGGTGAGGGGGATGTAACACCCTCAATTTTGATCCCTATGACTATAATGTATAATGTAATTGTGACTTAGGATGGTGAGATGGTAAAATTGAAAAGGGGCCAGAGTGCCTAGGAAATTTAATACTTCTATATATATTACTAAAATACATCATTAGATGCAAGATGGATAAGGACAAGAGATAGGGGGCTATGATTCCATGAGAGATGGGGATAAAAGGGATAAGTATTTTATTATTATTTTATTCACCCATCTTGGTTTTATTTGAGGAAGTAGTTACATGAGATTCTTGGGGAAGGCCATGTGGTTCTTGATTTTCAAGTAAATATATAAACCCCTCTTTGGAATGTTTGGGGTGTTCACTTTTTCAATTTGTTCTTCATTCATTTTTAATCATTCATTCACTCTTTCTCATTTGTGTGCTCTTGGTTTGGGCATGGAAACAAATGACTGGAGGTAGAGAGCCATTGCTATATGGTTATGAGGATTTATTGATCATTCCAATAGGGAATGGATGCCAATGTGCATGATATTGATGGAAGTTCTGAAAGAACTTTCCACAACTGAGAAACTTGGGAGTTTTCAACATTTAGATTTCCTGACTAGTAGCATTGGAGCCCTAGAGATAAATGGAACAACTTTAGGGACTACATGGCAGATAAAAGGGTTCATTTCTTTGGGTTGTGCAGGCTGAAGGGGAATAGAGATGGAAATTAGGATTGCTACATGGTTGGGAAAACCTGAGAGAATGTTATCTAAATGATGTAGGTAGACTCGGCCTAGGACTCATCCTCGTGGATGCATAACCTTGACTCGGGGGTGACCTACTGTTGAGATTTGTAGTAGCAATGTCTATGGTTGGGAGGAACATCTTTGGTCTGCAATCAGTTGGAGAATGGTTCAATTAATGATAAGTTCTCTATGTGTTTTCTGTATATTTATATTCTGCTATGTATTATTATTATCTCTAAGATATGATGTATTTATAATATGATTGCTTGCTGATTACTGTTGTGCATGACTTGCTGTTAAGTATTCTTTTATGGTTTAGCATGTTCTAGTCAATATTTTTTTTTCAAACCATATGAGTCATAAATTATCAAACCATTTGGAGATCAAAACATATTAATTTTTTTTTTATCATTTATCTTAGGCGATAACCAATTGATTTCTTGTTACTACCTTTAAAATTTGGCAACAACACTATTCCATTAGTGTCACATGTGCATCATTGACAATAATAATAAAAAAATTCATAATAAAATATTTAGAGAAAAAAAAACTTTCATATCAATTAGAAGGAACTGACAACAAAAATAAATGCCAATCGAAAATATCTATCGAGTTACATGAAAAAAATTCTACACACTAATATATAACATGATATGCCACCTACATGTTGAAAGAAGTGAAAAAAAATAATAGAAGTAAATTATTACAAACATTTTCTTTTCCTACATAAATTTACATCATTCAATTGAAAATTCATGGTTTTCCCTAGAGTAGTTGCTATTAACTAATCATCCATATGTAGCTGATATTCCCAAAAATTTGGGATGTATAATCAATGATTTGACGAAAATATTAAGAAAAACTATTTTATGTTCATAGAAAATGTTTATTATTAGTTGAAAAATATAAGTGCATGCATAACTATAATCATAAATTAGGCTACAACTTTTTATTTTATTTTTAATGAAAATATGAAAAAAATTAGCCTAAATTTCTTCAAAAAAAAATTTAAATTTAGCCAAATTGATGAAGTTTCGCTTAAAAAACACCATTGGTTCTAGTTAATTGCATGCTTTGGATTCATGTTTCTTGAATGGAAATAATGGAGAAAAAATTCATAATTAGTCCAAGAGGGCGAATTTAGAAGTACCTGAGAAATGGGTATGTTCTAGATCAGTATTTGAGCAAAACGTTTTGGATTTACTGTACCGGGTACGTTAAAAGTGGTATAAGAGTGTTCTTGAGGTAGCATAGCTCAGCCTGGTGGCTGGGTACACTACATATTTTGAATCAAGTTTCAGAGACTCATGATCCAGGAAAATTTGCAGAAGCCTTAGGCCATCTAGATTGGGACACAACAAGGAATGAAGAATATTGTTCCTTAATGGCGAACGACACTTGGGATATTTTAACTCTTCTAAAAGGAAGAAAACTTGTTAGATGTTAATGGATGGAAAAAATTATGTATGCATCCGATGGAAGTGTTGAAAGACACAAGTCCTGATTAGTTTCCAAAGGATGCTCTCAAGTTGAAGGAATTGACTATAATGAAACCTTTTCCCCAGTAGCCAAAATGAATTCCATGCTCCTTGTTCTAGCCCTTGCTGCCTCACATAAATGGGAGGTCCATCATATGTATGTCAAATATGCCTTCTTGCATTGGGATTTGAAAGAAGAAATTTACATGGAACAACCTTCTGGCTATGTCCAAAATGACTCCAACCTTGTTTGTTACCTTAAGAAATGTGTTGTTTATGGTAAAATGGACATCTTTCTTCTTGACACCGGATTTTCTAGATGTCATTTTGACCCTAATGTATATACCAAGAAAGTAGGAAGCCATTTCATAATACTTTTTCTTTATGTTGATGAACTTATCCTCACTAGTAGCGACCCTAAACTTTTAACCCATGTGAAATCCAACCCTAAAAATAAATTTGAAATGACAGACTTGTTGGCATGTTTTACAAGAAGTGTGTGCTTGTCATTGATGGAAAGAACAACAACGGCGATGGAAAATATGAAAAGTATAAGCTCAGGAGGGTAAGCAAACAATATGCAGAGATCAAATCTCAGAAGGGAAAGCGTGGTACAAAAACGTGATCAAGATCAAAATCCTTGATCGTGGATCTGCTTCGAGAGTCTTCATGACCATCGGGTCAAATTAAGTGGAAGGATATGATAAGAAAATATGGAGAGTCATTGGATTTAATCCAAGGCAAAGCTACATCACATACATATCGAGTCATTGATATAAGATCTTTATCAAATGAACATCATTTGTTTCGGGTCTAAAGATGTGAGGAGGTTACGCTTCAAAAAAATCTCACTTCAAGATTTTTCAAATTGAGATTTGAAATTCCCAAAGTCCAGAGAGCTGGAGAGCTGAAGTAAATTAAACTGTCAGATCCAGAGGGATACGTGGCGATGGATCGTGAGCTCTGGAGAAATCACTTCGAGAGTTTTAGTTTGAGATTTGAAATTCCCGAAGCCTAGAGAGCTGGAGAGATGAAATAAATTCTCGACCACCGGATCATCCGAAGTAGATCTCAGTTGTCAGATAGTCTGAAGAAGATCTCAAGCGTTAGATTGTTTGAAGTGAATCTGGGCCATTTGATCCAGAAAAGACGTGGCGTAAACCTGTGGATTCTGGGTAAAGACCCGAACTAAGCCTTAACCATCCAATTCAAGGACATGTGGCAGACCACGTCAGTAAGGATATGTGGTAGGCCACGTTAGCAAGGACATATGGTATATCACATCAACAAGGAAATGTGGCAGACCACGTCAGTGAGTGACACATGGAAACCACTCGGTCTGTGCCAAGTCAACAGGTGACATGTGTAATGTTACGTCACTCCGAGAGATTTTCTTTGGGAGTTTCACCACCAACATATACTTAAAGTCCCAAAGTCCCAAACACTGAAGTCCCGAAGTGGACATAAGTTGTCTGATCTGAAGATCACTTTGGGTGCTTTCTTAACCGTTCATCAAAATACAGTGGAAGGATAGCGTAAGTAGAATATTCAAAGTGCCGAAGTAAATGGTGTCCATCCATCACAATGCTTTATTAAGTCCTAGCCGACAAATTAAGCAGTGAAAGGATAAGTGTAAATCGTCCAATCTTTTCAGACATGTGTCTGTAGATCATCGACTCCGAAAGATTGACGTATGAAAGAAACAAGAGTTTGAGAATTGAAAGTGCCAAAGGCCGGGCTCGCGGAGGAGATCCCGATCGTAGATTCAGGGAGACAGGTGTCAATAGATCTTCCATTTCAGAAGATTGTCATATGGGAAAAGAGAGATTTGAGAGTTGAAACTCCCGAAGACTGGAAGGCCAGAATCAATCATAGCCATTGATTTGGAAGGAAGCTATGTGTCGACAGATCATGGAGATATGGGATCGCGCATAGAAGGAGGAAAGGAAGGCATATAGCAGTTGTTGATCGAGTGGAATCACCAAGGGATTGGAGATCAACGGCCATGCTCAATTGCAGGGCCATAACATGCTTGGGTATTAATGTTTCTTGAGCGGGCCGCAATCAAAACCACGGTATCGCCAAAGGCATACGTGGAGCTCTATAGTGAATTGCGGGTTTCCCTCAAACCACCTTTGGCCGCACCCACAATTGCATGGTCACGTGAGATCATCGCCCAAGTTCACATCGAAAGAAAGAGCTAGCACTCGCTAGACCGAGATCGCAAAGCACTTCTTGAATAGGCGCGTGGTCACCGCCAGTGGTCACGTAAAGGAAGGGGCTTAGGACTGATTTACCTACAACACATAAAATGATCGACTGTAATTGCTACTGAAGAAAATGAATCTCATGATAATGGGAATTGATGATGAATAGATAGTGAGTAACCGCCAATAAAGTGACAGAGTTGTGATGAGGACCTGGGAGAGAACTGGGCGAAAATATGACATGCAGAACATAGAAAAGGATATATAGAATTGAGATGCAACACAAAGCTATTGTGATGAAGAGTTGCCAGGATGATCTGGCAGAGGACTTGGCATGATAAAGACATGAAGAGAATGTGCTTTTCGGGAACCAATGCATGAGCATAGAAGGTGGGTAGTGAGCAACAAAAAAGAAGCAGAGAAGAGGTGCAATGGAAAAAGAATGCAGTGTATGCACATAGCATAAAATGAAGAAGAAAAAATGAACAGAGGTTAAGTACTCATGAGGAAAAAGAGAAGAGCATAGAAGCAGAAAGAGGCAGAAGCAGAACACAACATAGAAGCTGAAGAAGGCTGACGAGACATGGAGCTGTAATAGACCATATCAGAGACAGAGAAAGTAAGTAAAGTTTTGTAAGTTTCAATCAGGGTAGTAGGGTGGTGCTAGGGAGGATTGTAGTGCTCTAAATTATAGTTGGTGCTAGAAGATATTCTGGGAGTTGGTGCTTCCATCTAGTTGGTGCTAGAAAAATTTGAGATTTGGTGCTCTCTGCAAGTTTTAGCTTGCTATCATAGGTTGTAGCCTCATAGTTGAGTTGGTTCTCAAAGACTATGATGTACATGAAGGTTGGAGATTAATTGACATTCGAAGAAGAAGAGGTTTTCTCCCTTTATGGGTTTCCTCATGAAAATCCGTGTCTCTGTGTATTCTGTGTGATTGATCAAATATTGTGTACCTATGCATGTTAAGTTATAAGTAACACATTAAATAATAATCTAGAAAGATTCAGAAAAGAACAAGAAAAGTTTCAAGCTTATATTATAACCGATTCACCCCCCCCTCTCAGTTATATTTCCAGAAATTGGTGTCAGAGCCGATGCCTTTGATCAAAGGTAGATCCATAAGCTTGAACATGACTAGTCATCATGGAAGTTCAACTAATAGACCCCCTCTGTTTGATGGAACAAACTTTGCTTTGTGGAAAATAAGGATGAGAACACATTTAACGTCTCTGGGTGCTGATGTTTGGGATGTCGTTGAAACGGGATATGCGAAGCCTGTAGTCTTGGCCTCAAAAGGTGATAATATGGAGTTTATCTTTAATGCAAAAGAAATGAATGCCATCCTCAGTGGACTTGCTGAAGCCGAGTTTGTCAAAGTCATGCACTATGATTCAATAAAAGTTATGTGGGACAAGATGATAAGTAGTTATGAAGGTAATGAAAAGGTGAAAGACGCAAAACTTCAGACTCACAGACTGAAATTTGAGCAGTTAAAGATGGATGAAGATGAAACTATCAGTAAGTACTTATTATGTATAGAATAACTTGTCAACACTATGAAAGGCCTAGGTGAAACGATAGATGAATCTTTTCTAGTCCAGAAAATATTAAGATTTCTTCCTGATAGATTTAACTCAAAGGTCTTTGCTATAGAGGAAATAACTGATCTCAAAACGTTGACACTAGATCAACTTCTTGGAACCCTAACTGCTTATGAAATGAGAATCACCAAAGGTAAATCCACTACAAGAGAGGCATCTTTTAAAGTAGAGAAAAACACAGATTCCGATATAGATGAGATTGAAGCAAATTTTGAGAGAAGATTGAAGAAAGGATCAGGAAAATACAAAGGTAATCTGCCCTTCAAATGTTTCAACTGTGGTAAGATACACCATTTTTCATCTAAGTATCCTCACAAAGGAAAGGATCAGACATATGATGATGAAGAGAAGCACAAACACAAAAAGGTCTATAAAGAGAATACTTTTAAGAAGAAAAGCCTTTGTGTAAACAATGATGATGATCCCTCAGATGATCAAATCAGTGACTCTTCTATTGAAGATAAAATAAATGATATCATGATAATAGATTTAGAAGATCTAAACACTAAAGATACAGGAAGTGAGTTCATTGATTGTGAAGCAATAGTATATCTTGAAGGAGAACTTGTCAGTGCCATGGAAGAGATTGACAGACTCATAGAAAAGAAAAGAAAACAAAAACAATTACTGCTCAGGTATGAGAAAACATGCAATGAACCAACTGAAGAAATTGCTCTGTTGAAGGTTAAGTTAGAAGAAGCTAAGAATATTGAATACATCCTCAAACAACAATTGAAGGAAGCCGAAACAAAAGGTGAAAAATTGGAAGCTGAAGTAGTGAATGTCAGAAAATATCTAGAGAAATTTCAGGCATTATATCATCAAAATATGACAAGTATTAAAGCCTTAGAAGGATTAGCCTCCATTTTGAATCAACAAAGGAATTCAAAGTTGAAAACTGGTTTGGGTTATGAAGAGGGATCAATTAGTGGTCAGCCAAGCAACAAAGAATCCATCAAGTTTGTCAAATCTACAACCATTGACAACAACAAACCTACAGAAACAAAGGAAGAGAATCGAATACCAAGGAGGAGTGAAGGAAAAGCTACCAGAACTGAATCTTTAGAACAAAGAAATAATACACCCTTTGCTCAAGGAAATCATCAGCATGGAAGAAATCAACCTGCTTAAAGAAGACATCCATTTTCCAGGTACACAGATTTTTTCTATGGATAGTGTTTTTACTGCTCTAACTTTAGCCACAAAGCTGCAAATTGTTCTTTAAGATTTAGACATGAGCAATCAAGACAACCAATGAATAAATATCTGCCACAACAAAGAATGAGACAACCAAGTAACAAACAACCACATACTGCAAATCATGTGATGGTTGGGAAAAGGATGCAGATTAAACATAACAATCGTTATGATCCCTTATTCAATGAACCAAAATGTTACATCTGCCATAATTATGGACATAAAGCTGCAAACTGTCGCTTAAAGAACTATAAGCCAGATTCAAATCATAGAGCTGAAAATGTCAAGGTCTGGAAGAAGAATGAAGATAACAAGTGTGGATTAGTGTTTTCATCTCAAAGACAAAAATACCCCTGGTATATTGACAACGGATGCTCCAATCATATGACAGGTGACAAAAGTAAGTTCCTATTACTCAAAGAATAAATCAGGGAGTGTGATCTTTGGAAAGGATGCTCCAGGAAAGATCAGAGGTAAATGTCTAGTAAGCTTAAGTAGTGGAAGAAGCAAAGCTCAAGATTTATTATTTGTTGATGGTTTAAAGCATAATCTTCTTAGTGTCAGTCAGATATGTGATAGAGGATGTGAATTTACTTTCACTACCAATAATTGTAAAATAAAGACAGTAAACACAGGAGAGTTGATTGCAAAAGGGGTTAGAACTGAAAACAATGTATATGTTCTGAAGGAATATAAGGAGAAATGTCATTTAAGAAAAATTGATGAAAGTTGGTTATGGCACAAAAGGCTTGGACACCTGAATTTTGATCATATTGTCAAACTGAGTAATGAAGGTGCTGTGAAAGACCTTCCAAGAATATCTAAGCCTAATAACTCTGCATTTGAATCCTGTCAAATTGAAGAGTTTCACATATTCAGAGAAATCACTTCAAATTGTTCATATGGATCTGTGTGGACAAGGAAGGAAATGGAGGAGAACGTTACTTTATGCTAGTCATTGATGACTTCTCCAGACTTACATGGGTTTCCTTTCTGAGAGAAAAATCTGATGTGTTTGAGAAGTTCAAAAATTTTAAGGCGTTAGCGGAGAATCAAACATGAAGGAAGTTAAAGGAAATTCGCTCAGACAGGGGAGGAGAATTTCTATCAAGATATTTCAAAGAATTCCGTGACAGACATGGAATTAAAAGAGACTATACTATTCCATGTACTCCTCAACAAAATGGAGTTATAGAATGCCAAAATAGATCATTTCAGCAGATGGCAAGGGATATGATGAGTGAAAGGGACATTTCACAAACCTTCTGGGTGGAGGCTGTTTACACGACTCTTCATATTCTAAACAAAGTGCATCTAAGGCCGAACAATGATAAAACTCCATATGAGTTTTGGTTTGGTCGACCTGCATCAATCAAGCACTTCAAAGTATTTGGAAGTAAATGCTACATCAAGAATAATGATGATCATCTGTGTAAATTTGATAGTAGATATGATGAAGGTATCTTCTTAGGATATGCAACGAACAGTAAAGGATACAAATGCTTTAAAAAAAGAATGCATAAATTAGTAAATTGTATTGATGTTCGAATTGATGAAGAAGATCTTGTAAAAGATCAACAGAGAATAAGCACTAATCCAGATGAAAAATATGATGAGAATAATGAAAATGAAGAACAAAAAATCTCAGAGTCACAAGAAGATGATGAATCAGGTGGAGAAGAGACCTAGACAAGAAGAGTTGGGACAACAATCAACATCAAATCCTTCCTCTAGAATTACTCAAAAGAATCATCCTGAAACTCAGATAATTGGTGAGAAATACAAAGGTGTACAAACCAGGAGAAGGATAATCAAAGACACTGAGTAATCACATATAGCCTTCATATCCATGGTGGAACCCAAGAACTTTAATGAAGCCATTAAAGACGTAAATTGGTTAAAATCAATGAATGAGGAACTGGACTAGATTGAAAAAAATGTCACTTGGGAACTTGATCCTAGGCCAACAAATAAAAATGTAATAGGATCCAAATGGGTCTACAAAAATAAGATGAATGAGCAAGGAAATATTGTAAGAAATAAGGCTAGATTGGTCTGCAAAGGATATGCTCAATTAGAAGGACTGGATTTTGATGAAACATTTGCGCCCATAACAAGATTAGAAGCTATTAGAATGTTTCTTGCCTATGCTTGTCATAAACAGTTTAAAGTCTATCAAATGGATGTCAAGTCAGCTTTTCTAAATGGATATCTAAAAGAAAAAGTTTATATGGAACAACCAAAGGGTTTCCAACTGTCAGATAACCCTGACTTTGTCTGCAAGATGAAGAAAGCCTTATATGGGTTGAAACAAGCTCCTTGTGCATGGTATTATAGGTTGGATAAGTATCTTCAAGACAAAGGGTTCAAGAGAGGAATAATTGACAACAATCTATATATCAAAACAGAGGGTAATGATTTTCTCATTGTGTTGTTCTATGTAGATGACATCATCTTTGGAAGCGATAATGCTTCATTGGTACAATGGTTTTCTTCTGCCATGTAGTCTGAATTTGAAATGTCTATGATAGGGGAACTACCATTTTTTTCTTGGTCTGCAAATTACTCAGAGGTATGAAGGAATATTTCTTTCTCAGGGGAAATATCTAAGAGAAATGTTGAAAAGGTTTCAAATGGAATATTCTACACCTATGATCACACCTATGGTCATTGGATGCAAGTTAAGAAAGGATGATGACTCACCTGATGTTGATCATAGTTCATATTGGTATATGATAGGCAGCCTATTGTACATCACAACATCCCGTCCAGACATAATGCATGCTGTTGGAGTGGTAGGAAGGTATCAGGCTGCACCTAAACAGAGTCATTTGTTAGCTGTCAAAAGAATATTCAGATACTTGAAAGGAACAATGAACTATGGCCTATGGTATCCTAGGAATCAGAATTTTCAATTATCAGTCTATTTCGATGCTGATTGGGCTAACTGCGTGGATGAAAGGAAAAGCACGAGTGGAGGTGCGTTCTTCTTAGGAGATTCCCTTGTAGCATTGTTGAGCAAGAAGCAAGGTTCCATTTCCTTATAAACTACATAATATGAATACATTGCAGCTACCACTTGCTGTACCCAAGTATTGTGGATGATTCAGACACTTGCATACTTGGAGGTAAAATATATTTCACCGATCCCAATTCATTGTGATAATACTAGTGCAATTAGTGTGTCAAAGAATCCTGTATTTAACTCCAAGACCAAGCATGTACCCATCAAGTATCACTTCTTAAGGGAACAGGTGACCAAAACTATTGTCTCTTTGCATTATATTCCATCCAAAGATCAGATTGCTGATATCTTCACTAAACCGCTTGCAAAAGCTCAGTTTGAGTATCTACGCCAGAAGTTCGGCGTGACCCCGTTCTCAAGATAAATAATCTTTCTGATCAGGGGGGAGTTCTCCTAGTATATATGATCAGGGGGAGCATAGAGTCACTCTCAGCTTTCTTTGACATTGATGTCAAAGGGGGAGAAAAATGTGTTGTCTGTATGCTACAGTTGGAGGTCTAAGAAGAATAGTGCAACCTTTCAGGGTTTCCATAAATGTCAAAGGGGGAGATTGTTGGCATGTTTTACAGGAAGCATGTGCTTGTCATTGATGGAAAGAACATCAACGACAATGACAAACAAGAAAATCATAAGCTCAGGAGGGGAAGCAAACAGTATGCAGAGATCAAAGCTCAAAAGGGAAAGCATAGTACATAAACATGATCATGATCAAAATCCTTGATCGTGGATCTGCTTCAAGAGTCTTCACGACCATCGGGTCAAATTAAGTGGAAGGATAGGATAAGAAAAGATGGAGATCCGTTGGATTTAATCCAAGGCAACGCTGCATCATAGAAAAATCGAGCCATTGATCTAAGATCTTGATCAAACAAACATCATTCGTTTTGGGTCTAAATATGTGAGGAGGTTACACTCCGGAAAAATCTCACTTCAAGATTTTTCAATTTGAGATTTGAAATTCCCGAAGTCCGGAGAGCCGAAGTAAATTTCAACCATCAGATCCAGAGGGATACGTGGTGACAGATCGTGAGCTCCAGAGAAATCACTTCGATAGTTTCAGTTTGAGATTTGAAATTCCCAAAGCTCGAAGAGCCAAAATAAATTCTCGACCGCCGAATCATTCGAAGTAGATCTCAGTCGTCAGATCGTTCGAAGAAGATCTCAAGCATCAGATCGTCCGAAGTGAATCTGGGTTGTCTAATCTAGAAAAGACGTGGCGTAAACCTGTGGACTCCGGGTAAAGACCCGAAGTAAGCCTCAACCATTCAATTCAAGGACATGTGGTAGACCATGTCAGCAAGGACATGTGGTATACCACGTCAGCAAGGACATGTGACATACCACGTTAGGGAGTGACACGTAGAAACCACTCGGTCAGTGTCAAGTCAACATGTGACGTGTGTAATGTTACGTCACTCCGAGAGATTTGCTTCGGGAGTTTTACCACTAGAAGATGCCTAAAGTCCCGAAGTCCCGAACATTGAAGTCCCGAAGTGGACATAATTCACCTGATCTGAAGATCACTTCGGGTGCATTCTCAACCGTTGATCAAAATATAGTGGAAGGATAGCGTAAGTAGAATAACCAAAGTGTTGAAGTAAATGATGGCCATCCATCACAATGCTTGATTATATCCTAGCTGACAGATTAAGCAGTGAAAGGATAAGTGTAAACCATCTGATCTGTTCGGACAGGTGTCTGCAGATCACCGACTCTGGAAGATTGATGTACGAAAGAAACAAGAGTTTGAGAATTGAAAATATCGAAGGCTGGACTCATGGAGGAGATCCTGATCGTAGATTCAGGGAGACAGGTGTTAATAGATCTTCCACTCCGAAAGATTGTCATATGGGAAAAAAGATATTTGAGAGTTGAAACTCCCGAATACTAGAAGGCCAGAATCAATCATAGCTGTTAATTTGGAAGGAAGCTATGTGTCGAGAGATCGTGGAGATATGGGGTCAGACGTAGAAGGAGGAAATGAAGGCAGATAATAGCTGTTGATCGAGTGGAATCACCAAAGGATTGGAGATCAACGATCATGCTCAATTATGGGACCAGAACATGCTCAAGTCTTAATTTTTCTTGAGTGGGATGCAATCAAAACCACGGTATGACCAAAGGCATACATGGAGCTCTATAGTGAATTGCGGGGCGAAAAGCGGGTTTCCCTCAAATCGCCTTTGGCCACACTTGTAATCATGTGGTCACATGAGATCATCGCCCAAGGTCATATCAAAAGAAGTAGATAACACTCGCTAGATCGAGATCGTGAAGCACTTCTTGAATAGGCATGTGGTCACTGCCAGTGGTCACGTAAAGGAAGGGGCTTAGGACTAATTTACCTACAACGAATAAAACAAATGACTGTAACTGCTAGTGAAGAAAAGGAATCTCAGGATAATGGGAATTGATGATGAATAGAGAGTGAGTAACTGCCAGTAAAGTGGCAGAGTTGCGATGAGGACCTAGGAGAGAACTGGGTGAAAATATGACATGCAGAACATAGAAGAGGATATATAGAATTGAGATGCAACATAGAGCTGTTGTGACAAAGAGTTGGTAGGATGATATGACAGAGGACTTGGCGTGATAAAGACATGCAGAGAATGTTCTTTTCGAGAACTGATGCATGAGCGTAGAAGGTGGTAGTAAGTAGCAGAAAAGGAGCAGAGAAGAGGTGAAGCGAAAAGGAATGCAGTGTATGCATAGAGCATAAAATGTAGAAGAAAAACTAAATAGAGGTGAAGTACGCAGGAGGAAAAAGAGAAGAGCATAGAAGAAGAAAGAGGCAGAAGCAGAACACAACATAGAAGCCAAAGAAGGCCAAGGAGACATGGATCTATAATAGACCATATCATAGATAGAGCAAGTAAGTAAAGTTTTGTAATTTTCAATCAGGGTGGTAGGGTGGTGCTAGGGAGGATTGTAGTCCTCTAAATTCTAGTTGGTGCTAGAAGATATTCTGGGAGTTGGTGCTAGAGAAATCTGAGAGTTGGTGCTCTCTGCAAGTTGTATCTTACTATCATAGGTTGTAGCCTCATATTTGAGTTCGTGCTCAAAGAATATGATGTACATGAAGGTTGTAGCTTTATTGACATCCGAAGAAGAAGAGGTTTTCTCCCTTTATGGGTTTCCTGATGAAAATCTATGTCTCTGTGTATTCTGTGTGATTGATCAAATATTGTATATCTATGCATGTTAAGTTATCAGTAACACATTAAATAATAATCTAGAAAGATTTAGGAAAAAACAAGAAAAGTTTCAAGCTTATATTATAACTGATTCACCCCCCCTCTCAGTTATATTTCCAAAAAGGCTTAGGCTATTTGCATTATTTTCTTGGCCTCCAAGTATTGCAAACCAAGGAAGGAATTTTTCTTTCCTAGTCTAAGTATGTCTGTGACCTTGTTTTCTGATTTCACATGGACGATTCTAAACCATCCCCTTCTCCCTTCTAGTATGAAGTCAAACTTGTTGTCAGATGTACTACTCCTGAAGTTGATGCCACGTTGTACCATCAGTTGGTTGGTAGCCTCTTATATTTGATTCATACTCATCTTGATATTTCCTTTGTTGTTGGTCTTGTTGATCAATATATGCAAACACTCCATGAAACCCATTGGAAAGGAGATAAAAGGGGTATGTCCGAGGTATAATTCATTTCAAGATACATTATAGTTTAGGGGGGATTCCTTTGTTTGTTGGTTTCACTGATTCAAATTGGGTTGGAGACCCTGATGATTGAAATTCTACTACAAGTTATGTTTTCAACCTTGGTTCTGGCCCTTTCACTTGGGTTTGTAAGAAACAACAAGCCATTGCTCTTTATTCATAAGAAGTAGAGTACCGAGAAGAGGTTAATGCAAGTCAAGAAGCCTCATGGCTTCAACATATCCTTTTATAGATTGAAATGGCACTACTGAAGATGAAAATTGGCCAAAAGAAAAATTTCCATCAACACCAACAAAACATGAGTAGCCTAAACAAGAACAATTGAGGAGGATCTTTTGTGAGTGAAAGATGCATGAAAAGTATGGCTATGAGCCAATTGATCTCAATTATTTTTCCTTTGACTATCACCATACTCAGTCACAACCAACTAGTGTCTCTTTTTTGAGTCATGTCATTTTAGATGATCCACCTCAATTTTCTGATGCTATTGAGATACGTGAATGGGATGTTTCCATGGCAAAAAAGTATGTTTCCCTATTGAAGAATCACACATGGGATTTTTTTCCTCTTCCTAAGGGATGAAAAATAGTTCATTTTAAATGAGTATACATAACCAAATATGCAACAAATTTCTCTGTTGATAAGTATAAGGCATGCCTCGTGGCCAAGGGAATTACATAGGTTAAAGGGATTGATTATTCTGAGCTCTTTTCCCTTGTTTCCAAGATAGATTCCATACACTTTGTTCTTTCTCTTGCTGCCTCCCAAGGCTAGTCCACCCACCATATGCATGTGAAGAGTGTTTTTTTTCATGGTGATTTACATGAGGAGATATACATGTAACAACCTCTTGGTTTTGTGCAGGATTATTCTCTTGTTTGTAGACTTTAGCTATCAATCTATGGTCTCAAACAAGATCCATGCGCTTGGTATGATAATATGAATAGTTTTCAAATTACTTTAGGGTTCCATCATTTCCATTTCGATCCTATGGTTTACAATCGATGGAAATGCACTAATCTTTTGATTCTTGTCATGTATGAGGATGATTTAATTATCATAGGGAATTCTTCATCCATGATTCAAAGTATTCAACGATCATTGATGGGATAGTTTGATATGACAAATATCATTCTTCTACATTATTTCCTTGGTACGTTGGTCCTTTAGTCTTTAGAAGGGATCTCCATTTTTCAACAAAAGTATACACTTGATTTACTTAAGTGCTTTGGCATGGCTATTGTAAGTATGCACTTACTGCATTTCAGTCTGACGTTACCCTTTCTACTAGTTTCTCTTCACCACACGTTAATTCTTCATTGTATCAACAACTGGTTGGGAGTCTCTTGTATTTGACTCATACATGTCCCAACATCTCTTTTGTAGTTGGGATTGTCTTTCGATTCTTTCATGATCCTCATGAGAGCCATTGGAAGGAAACAAAGCACATTTTGAGGTACATTCAAGGTACTACCACTTTTGGCATTCAATACACCTCTAGTGCTTCTTAGGGTGTGGGATTCACTAATTTTGATTGGGCTGGTTCAGTTGCCTATTGAAATTCCACATCCGACTTTTATTTCTTGGTCTTGCAAGAAAAAATAAGCCATTGAATTATCCTCTGCATAATATGAGTATCATGTTGTAGTTCTTTCTAGTTAGGAAGTTCTTTGGCTTCGAACACTAATGACAGAATTTAACACTCAACATGATCATCCTATTACTATTTGGTGTGATAATTAGAGTGCCATACAGATATCTCACAACCTAGTGAAGCATCAACAAACAAAACATAGTAAGCTACACATGCACTTCATTCGACAACTCATACAAGATGGTGTTCTCATCTTGGAGTATTTTCCTACTGAAGAGAAAGTTGTAGACATCTCACTAAACCTTTGGCATCACCTCATTTTATTTAGTTACGATCGATGCTTGGGGTGAAGGAAGTTGTCCTTAGAGGGTCATATTGAGTCCTCATACCTTCACTTTCTTGTTGTTTTCTCTCTTTTGGGGAGGAGTTTTTCCTATGGGTTTTTCTCCTTTCCTCCACTTATGAGAGTGTGTACTTTGATACCTTAGCAGGCCTAGTCACCCTAGACATTTTTTTTCCTTCTTTGTTTAATCCTTACGTCTTACTTAAAGGGGTATGATAGTATTTTGTTAGTATCTTTTAACTATTGTTAGTTATTGTGTAGGATATCCCTAACTACCCAAACTGTTACTGCCATTATTTATTATAGATGACACTCTCTTGTATTATACACAATAGATCTAATAGATCATTTCACTCTTTCTCATAGAATGTTTTTGGTTTTGTAGTTTCTCTAGTTCTTGGGATGTTCTTTTAAATCTTCATCACAAAAGGAAATCCTACAATTTTACTAGAGGGATTTGAAGAACAAAATAGGGATCAAGCACTATTTGTGAAGTGGGAGCCCCAATTGAAAGTCCTTTCCCACACATTAGTGGCATTATTCCTCACACACAATGATTGGAAGTCTACAATGGAAATCACGAGCATGGGAGTTCTTGTGGTGGGATTCCCTTATTTTGCTGATCAATTTCTAAAATATAGATTCACGAAGGAGGTGTGGAAGATCGGCTTGGATTTTGAAGGGGTGGACGTGGATGCCCATAAGGTGGTGAGAAATAAAGAGGTGGAGGACATTGTGAAGAAAATGATGACAACTTCCCAAGGAGAGAAATTAAGAGAGAAAATTGTCAAGATCAAGGAGTTTTTATTGAGGGGCATCCTTCTAGGGGTTTGTCTTTTCATAACTTAAACACCTTCATTAAAGACATGGTGAGGAAATAAACAATCCAGTCTAATACCTACAACTCTTGACAAGAATTGGTAAGGGTTTATTGGAATGTGCATGTTTGTTTATTTTTCCTTTCTTATTATATGGCATGTGTGTTGTGTGGGTGGTTTTTTGCTGCCTTCCCTTTTTACTATATGGGAATGTGTGTTGTGTGGGTGTGTTTTAAGTATTAAACAAGTGCCACAATAGTGGCAATGTTCCTACTGCCAATAAGTTTGAAAAAGACATAGATGAAAATGTCTATATATTCAGAGTTCTCAAAGATATAGTTTGAGGCGTGGGATTCTGCAAAGACACATTGGCTAAAGCATAGTTCATAAAACAAATTGCAATGGATAGTGCTTTGCATTGTTTTGGTTTTAATATTTGAAACATTTCTATTTACAAGGTTCTTAGCAAAGAGCATATCAATTTAATGTTCCATGATTTTTTTAAGAAAAGTAAATACACTGCAAATTACCAAAATTTCCAATTACATTTATAATCCACACATTTATAACCAATTGGTGTGACAAAAAAATGCATATTTGACTCTTAACCACTCTCTATATATGTTTTTAAAATGGACTTGTTCTAACCTATGACAGAGTGTGTATACATTATTTTTCAAATAACATGCTTTTTTAGGATAGGGCGTTGGAGAAAAATAAAAATTAACAAATTGTCATTGAAATTCAACCTTATGTTGCTATGGCACAAAACACAAAGAGACTTAACCCCCCCAAGATGGAAGTGTAGGACTTGAGGCCTTGAAATGAGAGTGTATATTCTATATGAATAATAATATTTGGTACTTGGATTAAGTTTTTAATTTTGTGTAACATCGAATAATAGTATTATAGTAACAACATACATTGCACTATGTTTGAAGTTGATCACTCTTTAGCTTGCTACAAACTTAACTACTTCAATCTTTTATCATGTTACCTACTTCAAGACTTATCATGTTTTGCTACCAACTTACCTACTTTAAGCTTTATCATGTTAGTAATGGAAACTCTTCCGAATTGGATGGTTGTAATCAAGTTTGGAAATGAAGAATAGGGTCAATTGTTAATTTGAATATTTGAATGGAATTGTTGACTCTTTTTTTGAAATTATTCAAGTTTGATGTAGGTAGAGTAAACATTTTCTCTATATTTGTTTGAGTGTTAGAATTCCATTGTTGGATTTTTTAAAGAAATCTCTAACTTCCATGAAGGTAGACTAAATATTTTGACCATATTTGATAGAGTAGATGTTTGACTATATTTGATAACAAAAATGTCCCCTGATGGTATCCATTGATGACAACGTAATTGACAGACTTTTAAATTACTTCCTAATTAATTTAGTAAGCAATTGAAGAGTTGTGAATTTAATTATCAATCTCAGGTTGTATTAAACTTATGATTTGTCATGCACCGTATATGCAAGTATAATGTTGTAATTGTCAATGAGTTGTATTACTTTCAAATGAATGTCACAAGGCAAGATACCAAAATGCTATAACAAGTCAACGAATTAAACTACACCAAATCCACACTTGTAGAAGAAAAGACACACATTGCAGGAAAGTAAATGACACACTTGCAGGAAATTAAATCACTCTTGCGGGAAAGTAAATCTTGCAGGAAAGTAAATCACACTTGCAGAAAAGTAAATCATTCTTGCAGGAAAGTAAATCACACTTCCAGAAAAATAAAACACTCTTGTAGGAAAGTAAATCACATTTTGTGGAAAAATAAATCACTCTTGTAGGAAAGTAAAGGTGACTTGTCCAAGTATTAAGGTGATCTTGATTATTGTGATAGATATTTTATGGCTCATGTACCTCAATCTATAAGAATCAAACCACATTGTGCTTGTAAAAAAAATAAACTATCTCGATTTGCAAACCACACAATTGTTAATTAGAAAGCTAGATCTAGATTTGCAATAGTGCAAGTTGTAGCAACAAGAGTTGCAACATCGAGAGTTGCAACAACAAGAGTCACAACAAAATGAGTTAGAACGACACGAATCACAACAACCATAATTGTAGCAAGAGAAATATTAATGATACAACAAAGTTTAAATAAAGGAATTGCCGAAAATAAATGAAAATGAATAAAAGATGCTACAACTACACAATAACCAATCAAAAGTTATGCAATGTCAGCATAGAATGGAGGAAACGAAGTTGCAGCAACGAGAAAATTCCAGAGTTGTAGCATGATGTTTTATAGAGGAATCACTGGAAATAAATGAAAATAAGGAAATGCTGCTACAACTATTCACTCATGAATGAAGAAACAATACCCTGCAATGTTAGCACTAAGTTACAACAATCCATAGTTACAGTAATAGAGAACATTAGAGTTACATCAAGATGTTAATGGAGGAATTGTTAATGAATGAATTGTTAGAAATAAATAAAAATATAGAAATGAAGCTAAGACTACTTCTACAAATAGAAGATACAAACAATACTGAGCTAAGGAGGGGGCCCTACCTCCTTGGGAAAAGTATTGGTCTAAGAATGTAGTGGGTGCTAAATGCTTAACATACCATCAATTGAAGATGAAGATTTTTTTTTTTTTATTAAACAAAAATGCATGGCTCAATACAAATTTATTTTATGAATTGTCTGCTACTTTTTCTCCGTCCCCTGACTCAAAGAGAATGATCATATTTATACAAAATGACTTCTTCCTAAATGAGCTAAGAAAATCGATGGACAACCATGAGAATCAGGTTGTCTTATCTTGTTACATTGTATTTTCCAAAAGAGGGCAACAATCAGGTATGTGTTAAATAAATAAGACATGATAAGTGGTGGATGAGTTTTCCATTCCATTTTGGTGCCCAATTTCCCTTGTCATGTTATTGAGTGGTTGTTGGATAGATGGTCGATCCATGGTGACAACTATGCGGTTGACTGGGGAGATGTTATGGTGTTGCAACAATAGTCTGTAGTGAGAGTTGCAACATTGTGAGTTGCGACACTAAGAGTTGTAGCAACAAGAGTTACAATGACGACCAAAGTTGTAGCACTAGGAGTTGCGCAACGACCAGAGTTGAAACATCTACACTTGAACATGAATTGCATCTCTCATGTAGGGAAGGTACCTGTGCAACTTTGTTCCTTAACCAAAAATGTATCATTATGGATGGAAAGTGTATTAATATGGAAATGTAAATGGGAAAAAGGTTTGAAAAAATTATTGGACGGGTGCTATAAAGATGTTAATTTGAGCACCCGTCATCTCTCCCCAGTTGAAATCGTTGCATGTCCTCATGCAACCAAAAAACCACTTTGAGTTTGAGAGGGTGAGACTCCCTTGGAGGTGGATGATGTCATCATCTGTGTGCCATTCTTCAAGAGTAACAATTTATTCCTCATCTTGATAGCCCTCCAAAATTTCAACAAGGCCTTTACCTAAAGTTTCCCACGCTGGTTCTTGTGTAACAACTGAGTCCCTTTCTTCTTGGTAGTCCTACAGGATTGCATCAAGACCTTCTCCTAAAATTTCCTCTGCTGGTTTTTGTGTAAAAACATGGTCCTTTTCTTGTGCTTACATTGTCTGTCTTATGCTTCCTCTGTAGGTTTTGGTGTATCAATAGGGTGATTTTTCTCTATTGGTTCTTGTGTGAAAGTAGGGTAATTGGCCTTTGCTGGTTCTTGTGTGACAACATGGAAATGTGATTCTGTTGGTTCTTTGGTGACAGTAGGGTAATGGGAATCTACTAGTTCTTGTGTAATAACATGGAAATTAGATTGTGTGGTAGTGGGATGGGTGTCCTTTGCTATCTCAATAGGGTGACTGGCTTCTGCTAGTTCAACATGGAGATTCTCCTCTGTTGCTTTAGTAGGAAGACTACCCTCTATGACAACATGGTGGGTTCTTTCTGCTGGTTCAACAGGGTGAGTGCCCTTTATTTGTAATGTCCCTTTCCAAATGAGCTCTTTGAGATATTGACATAATAGCCTAAGTGATTCCCATAGGCTATAATCAATGGGGAAAAAGGGAATTAATTAATTATTTAATGTCACAAGGTGGAAAAGTATTTTTTTTAAAAGTGACATTGAGTAATTAATAAAAAGGAACCTAAGTGACTATTGAGATAATGAAAAGTCACTTAACTTATTAAAAGGGTAAAAATGGCGAAAAAGGGTCAATGAAAGACTAAAAAGGGAAAGATGAGTGCCCTCTCTCATTATTCACTTGTATTTTATAAAAATATGAATTGAGAGAGCTATTGTGGCTTTGGCTCTTTGGGACATAAAGCATAGAGATATTTGGAGATTAGTTTCAGTGGTGAGACTAACCATCCTAGCTAGTCATTGAGAGAGGATCACTCAGATCTTCTATTTGTACTTCATTGGTGACATAGTTCATTTCATTACAATCGAGATTTATTTGTTGGTGGCTGAGATCTTTCTTGTTGCTGAAGTTTTTCTTGTTGGCAGCGAGGATTTATTTGTGAGTGGGTCAAATATCACTGAGGAGGCTGAGTTGGACCGTGGGAAGGTCGAGCTAAGACGCAAGTCATATTTTCTGTATGTGGGAGCCGAGTTAAGCTTGTGTGGGGGTCTAATATCTCAAATCTGGGTGGCTTACTTTGTAGTTGGAGACATATTTTGGGTGTGAGACAAAGCCATCCTTTGTGGGTTGAGTTATTGCTAGTTGAGGGTTGAAACTCACTTCTTTGGACTGAGTTTCTATTTTTGGGGTGAGTTCTAATTTTGGGAGGTCGATTTCTCTAAAGAAAACGTGGGTTCTTCATATTGAATACTTCCAAGTGAGCTAGGCACATTACAATGCTCAGGAGGCTGAGTTTCTTATCTCAAAAGTGGAGTTTGATAGTGGATCTGAGTTGTTTTTCAAGGAAGACCATATCTATTTGCTGGAATGAGTTATTTATATCAGATCGAGCTCACTGGAAAAGGGGATGAATTCACCTCTCTGGTTCAACAATACTTGTGCAACAGAAGTTCCACTAAAGGATGAACTTCACAACATCACTACCCTACCAACATATAAAGAATTATTAGCTGAATATATCAAGCATATTATAACTTTTTATTATTGTTATTGCTCAGTATAAGCTGGTAAATAAATAAATACACCTTTGCTGCATTTTCTCCCTTTTTATCAGCTGTGAGTTATGAATGTTTTCTATACTTGTTGTTATGCATCTATGCTGTAATAGAAAAAATATTTGGTACAATTAAATCATATGTAAACTTCATATAATACTTTAGAAAACCAATTTTAAATGTGCAACAATATAGTGTGGGTTTGGAAAGTGAAAATAAACCTACAACCTAAGTGTTTGAAGAAAGTCAACACTCAGAAAAATTTCCATTTTGCTACAATAGTGAGAGAAAATTATACTGGAAGTGCCTAGGACACTACAATGGTATCAGAGCCTCATACCTACCATATTGATGGGTTTATTTAATTCATGAAGCAAGGTGAAGAGGGGTATATCACCTACAAAAGTAGGAGACAACGAGGGGCAGAGAATATATTTAACAAAGAAGAGGAAGTTGAAGAAAACCAACTAAAGGTAGAACAAGGGGGAGATATGGGGGATACCAATGAGGATATGGATTTGCAAATCCTAGAGGGTTTAGCCAACAATAGTTAGCACAAATATTGATATAGTTTATTGCTAAAAACCAAACAAACCAAAACCATGGGGGTAAAAATGGTAATGGAGGAACTAATGGACACCATAGGGGAAACAATGGTGCAGGGGGTTCCAATGGGAACAATGGAAACCATGCAGAGGGAAACAACAATCATATTCCTGCATAGGTTAGCACTAGAACCATAGGTAGAATAATTCCCATGCCTCTTATTCCTCAGTTCGTGGGGAAACAACAAGTAGGGATTCAGGAACCAAGGGAAACAAGTTCATGGTGAGACCTTTGATGATTATTGGAGGGAGTACCAAGATTTTGGTGAGGAATTTCAGGAGACCATGTCACTACAATATTAATAAAATATCAAGTATAGGAACAGGCCAAGGGAGGTTAACTGGGGTCAACAAAACATTGGTCTCATGATGAAGATTGGGAAGCTCACCATTCCCCCCTTTGATGGTTCAAGCAAATGCACAACTAGAGCATGGGTTCAAAAGTTGGACACTTACTTCTAGAATAACATCATGTCAGAGGTAGAAGCGATTAAATTTTCTACTTTTCATTTGGAAGGAGAGGCCCATGAGTGGTGGTACCATGGATTGGTTACTCTGGGACATGCCAATATCACCTCTTATCTAGACTTCACACAAAATTTGATGGGGAGGTTCGACAAAAAGGATCCAGAGATACATTTCAGGGAGTTGGCACAACTCAAACAGGTTGGGACACCAAATTCTTAGATCATAGAGTTTCATAGACTTGCAATCATCGTAATAGATGTTGGAAGTACTAAAACAACTGAGAGGGGGGGGGTGAATCAATTGTATGTGAGCTTAAACAATTTTAAGTCTGTTAAAACATTATTAATCTTTCTTCATGTGGTCATCAACAATATATAGCACATGGACAGTAAAATTAAAGACCATCAGTCACACATAAAATACACACAGAGACAGATTTTCACGAGGAAACCCATAAAGGGAGAAAACCTCTTCTTCTTCGAAATGATAGGCAGTCTTTTTCAGTTCTGTACATCATTTAAAATTGAGCACCAACTCAATGTGAGGCTGCTACCTCTGTTTTACAAGCTGCAACTTGTTTGAGAGCTCCAACTCTCTGTTTTCTCTAGCACCCACTAGAAGGAAGCACCAACTCCCTGAATATTCCAGCACCAACTGGATGGAAGAACCAACTTCCTGAATGTTCCAGCACCAACTGGATGGAAGCCCCAACTTCCAGTTACACAGGCTGCAACCTGTATAACAGAGAACACTTTTTCTCCCTAGCACCACCCTTCCACCCTTGTTTCTCTGGCTACAACCAGATGGAAGCTACAACTTCCTGTGTTCAAGCCCCCACTTGAACTTCTAAGGACAACAGTCCTCCCGAGCACCTCCCAACCTCCCTCAAATATTAATGGCTAAATACACATTCAACTTTACAGATAAATCAGTTCTTACCAGTCTTTCTTTGTTCTGTAAATCTGGTCTTCTGGTCACTGTTATGTTTCTCTTCTCTTCCTCTGTTTGTTCAACAGGCATGATCTGCATCAACTTGTTTAGTTATTCTACTCTGCATTTTCTCTTTCTGTCATTCTTCTATACTCCTGCTCTTTCTGTCATTCTGCTCTTATGTTCAATCTCCTTCTGCGCATTCTCTCCTCTATTTTTCCTTACAATTTCATTCTTTTTCACATGCTCGACGACCAACCAGACACAGT
>ML788419.1:225701-262335 GCA_009831015.1 Picea engelmannii
CATATTAGATAGGAAGGAAACCTCACTCAAGAAATGAATCATTGCACAGGTCAAGGTGCAGTGGAAACACTTTGGCCCAGATGAGGCTACGTGGAAAATGGAGGATGCCATGAGACATGCATATCCGGTTTTGTTTACTCCTGTACATAAATGTCATGTTGATAGATAGAACATTGAGGATGATGTTCCTTTAAGGGGGAGGGAATTGTAACACCCTGTTTCCTCCAGTCTGTAAATATAACTATATTGGCTAAGGAACTATGGAAAACCTAAAAGTGTGAATGTTTGATTCGATGGACTTTGTATAAAAGGTCGATGAATCTAAATTCTATTATTTTAATAGAAAATGGTTACATGTTGCATGACTTCTGAAAGAGGGGATGTGCTAAGAGAAAACCACGAATGCTATGAAAGGTGGTGGAGGGGACCCAAAATGGTTGCATTAACCACCACCGAACCAGTACCATGCTGGAATTAATTGCTCAGATTAGAACAAACCTCTGACCCATGAATGAATTGCAGTCGGGATGGTAGGTGGGAAGACCTCCTCAAAAGTTAATGAGGGGATGGGGCAGACCACCCATCCGTAAGGCTTCCAGACCTAACCACGAACTGGGAATTCGAGCCACACACAATATTTCTGAGGAAGGTAAGAAAGGAAGTGTGGTGGGCAGAGGAAGACCTGTGGAAAAATGCAGAGATGAGAGAGGAAACTCTTGGGTCCGAGGAAGGACTGAAAGAGGAAAAATGAGTTCTGATCATAGAAGATAGAGATTGAGCCAGGAGAAGGAGAGTAACCTTCGTCCTTATCTATTTCTATATTGGGAGAAGGAGAGTAACCTTCGTCCCTAACTTCTTTTGAGATGGAAGTAAGAGATTGAATTTCAAAGCATCATGGCTTAAGCTCGGGGGTGGCCAGTTATAAATCCATTGGGAGTGACTGAGCCTATGGTTGGGTGGAAACGAGCACCCCTTTTTAGCAGTCGCATCACACTCTATGGTTCTGATAAGTGTTTTCTTGCCTTATGCTTTGAATTGTAAATAATGGATGCATGCAAGTATTTATGTGTTTATAAAGGGTTCTTTCTCTGTATTAAATGATTAAGTTATGAGTAGGCATTCGTTCCCTTGAGAACCTATATTTCAGTTTGATTTTCCATACGCCCCAGTTTAATCACTCGAAGGAACTTTCCCCAGGAATTTACATCACCATTCCATAGTCGGAGAAAGCCTCTGGGCATAGCTACCGTTTTGGTAACCTCACAAGTTACTTTGCCTCGATTCATAGCTTAAAGCTTTGCGAGTTGGGAAGGTGTTCCCTTCAGACCAATAGTCTAGGAGACTTTGAACTAGTGCTTATTTCCTTAACCAAAAACCTGACTAAGAGCGGTGATCATAGCCCAAGAGTTATATGAAGATCCACGTAACCTGTGTCTAGGAACCTTGGAGCTCAAGGCTTCGAGATGTCAAATTGCACAATATTCAAGTTGAACCCTGCGATTTCTATGAAATGTTGATCTATGAACGGATATGGAGGGTGGGGAATCGTTGTGGAGCGCGAAGGTGAAAATAGAAGACGCGCTAGTTTGCGACCCGCAATTCACCCTTTTGGTTGATTTCGATGGGATGGAAGATCAACGATCCCTGTTAGACTAGAATCGAGCGAGCACTTTCCAGATTGCGGAGGTCAAACTCTCTGGTAAAGAGCACCCATGTTGGGGGCCTGCAATTTCTATGAATCGTCAATCATCGTTGACCTTCGATATGAGTTTGACACGATCCATGAAACACAAGGAGCGCATGGGATGGAGAAATATTCAAGGGGATCAAGCTCAGAAGAGACAACGAGAGAGGAGACAACATACAAGGGTGTAAGCTCAGAAGGAGGTGTGTGAACCCAAAAGGGAGTGAAGAGAACACAACCTGAAGAACCAGAACATGAGCTTGATGATGAGGAAGAATCTGATAAACCTCGTAGGGTCACTATGACAGAGAGAGTATCTCTGAGAGATGGCGTAAATTCCCTAGTGATATCATGGTTTGGCATGGGGGTGGCCAGAGTGCTAAGAATTAATGCCTCTGAGCCTATGGTTGGGTGGAAAGACACACACCCACAATCAGTTAGTTGGCTGCAACCTGTAATAGATAAGTATTCTCATACTCTGTGTAATTGAGTTGTAACTATGTAATAAAGTTGGATATCCTGTGAATGACTCAGGGATATGCATGTATGTTTAATGATTATATTGTATCTCTTTATTCTTTATTAAATTGTCTATTTAAGTAAGTATGGAATTTTCTGATTTGTATACATAAATGCCCGAGCCTTGTGGTGGCTTAAGTTAAAATAAGTGGACTGTGAGTTCGTTGACCTTGGCCACGGTTTTCATAGGTGCACGTCGACACTCCCAGTTTCCCAGAGTCTTTGGGAGGACGAAGTCTATTAAGCTCAGAAGAGGTAGTGATGATATGCACAGAGTCTCTATGAGGCGGGTAGAGGTCAAGAACCTCTTAAGTCCTAGAGTTGAGGAATGGACGTAAGGGGTGCATGAAAGAATTCTTCCAAGCATTACATTCAATAGAATGAGCGCAAAGATCTTAAGCCTTTCAGAGCCAACAAAACTCAGGAAGAATAGTGAGACTCAAGTATCAAAAGGGAATATCCTTTCGTTTGGAATATGAATGAACACAATCCGTTCGAGAGGGTCCAAGGTTTTTCATGACTGTTAGATTTGAAGAAGGAGCATAGGCGTTAATGGCTCGACTCCTCCAGTCTTTGCAAGTTCGATGAATGTTGGTAATCATCGTGAAGGGGATGAATCCTCTGAAGTTCGAAACGTGAAGTCATGATGGGATATGGATCATAGATCTAAGGATCTATCGGGACCCACCTTGACCGTCATATCTGTGAGTTCGGAGTTCGCGTGACAGGAGAATCGCGCGTTAGTGCGACTAAAACTCCAAAACCCGAAGTCACGATGTGACCTGGACCATTGGATCGAGGAAAGTCATGGACCGTCGATCTAACGCGAGCATATTTCGAGGATCGGAAATCAGGGAAAAGAGGCAAGAAATATTCCCACTTCATGAAACACGAAGTCCCAAAATGTTTGAAAGTGGGCCCAAGGTCATAGCTATAGGTCACATCGGTGGAGAATAAGGGAAGGAGTTAGTGCTCGCTAGGCTCTAGTGTGGAATTTGGGAAGTTGGGAGAGTCGGGTGACTCACACCAGAATACCCAAAGTTGTGAAGTGCCTTTTGATTAGGCCTGTGGTCACAGCCTGAGGTCATATGAAGGAAGGGGCTAGAATGAAGAGCTAGCACCTATTGTTCAAATCCTTCAAAGGGGCTAGGAAAGAGCCCGCGGGTTTGGAAGAACCTGCAATGAGAAGAAAGGGGAACCTAGAGAGAGTTAAGGAAAGCACAATTTTGATGCCCCACTCCTTAAAAGAGCAGTTAGGGGTTGGGTTTGTTACATAATCAATGACAATCTTCCTGGCTATCTCCCCATCTCTATGAAAAGGCATGTATCAACCCCTATATGGTTTTAAACTTATAATCATATGAATCATGAAACCAATGATAAGCATATTCCTTAAGATACAAGACAAACAATTTCACGAGGACATCCTCATCAATATGTGCATCAAACCATTTATTAATACACCTCCAAAAGGATTTGATGTGGGAATTAGCATTATCAACATTATAAAAAGCAAGAAAGTTTTCAATAGCTGCTTTAGGAAGGTCATGAGGATAACCAATTATTTCTGAAAAATTAATAGGATTATAAAAATCATCCATTTTATTATGACATTAAGCATGAAAATCATATGTTGACTTAGATCCCAGATTATCAAGGATCCTACGAGAAGAAAGTTTGGCCATCCTCCTCCAAAAACCCTTTTAGGTTCAAGGATGAAGCTATGAAAACCGTGAGTTCCTTCTTACATAATACTTTGTAAAATTATTTTGAAGTGGATTCGCCAGATGATCAAGTTTATTTTGAATATACAAGAAGCATCAAACAAAGAAAAAAGGAAAAAAAGGAAAACAAAAAGTCGTACTCTGGGAATAGACAAGTTTATCCTTGACAATGGCGCCAAATAATGTTGTCACCTTTATACACACCTAGGGTTAATGTGGAAAAAAAATCAATCCACTAGGTGTGTCCTTGGGGGAAAGTCTTGAGTCAAGGTGCTGTCACCTAATCCTTGACTCCTCTGTCTAGGCCAACTCCTAGTGAAGCCAAGGGGGGTAGTCCCTAAAGAAAAATCTAAGACTTGAAACTAAGTCTAAGATTAAAAAGAAATATAGGAGTTTATTATGAAGCAACAACGAGATATAAGATCTAGACTATCAACATATATGATAACACAAGGAATTGCTTATATAAAACATACTCAACACATGTGAAGTACTTGCATGAAAAGATATATCTCAAGAGTAGATACAAGTGCTTTTAGAGGAAAGATAAGCAATATGACATTTCAAGATAAATGCAAAAAATTAACTTTATAACAACTTGAAGTAAAATGGCTTGAAAATAGACCAGTGCCAAATATATGTCAAATGAATTGTTGCTAAAATGGAGAATTGCAAGTGTTTCTTGTAATATTATTAATAGTTTTAATGTTTTAATGAAAGTGATCTGTGCAATGTGTGCAAAGTGTTACTGAAATGAAGTTATTCTATATTTGGCCTCTAAGAGGCTATTTCCTCCAATTGGAATTTGTTGAGAACTTGTCGAAGCCCAAAAGACTTCACCAACAAGTTCAATAGAGATGTTGAATATCCAACATGTGGAGAACCTAGATCTCAAAAATCCCATTTTACTTCACACACGATTTCTATGCAGTTCCCAATTAAAGTAGTAGTGATTTAAGAGGTTTCCCTAATTAAACTATATCTGCACTAACCAACCCTAGTTCTGATGAGTTCCCTAGATCGAGCTAGGTTCACAAAGGTTTAGAGTATACATCAGGGAATTGAGGGGATGAGTTTATTTGCCAACTTTGAAATTGCAATAAAATATAATGATTGTCTAATTGCTAAATACACACTGCCCATCCCCTTTTTTGTGTAAATCTTACTTAGGGGAGCTGAGGGGATTGATTTATTTACAAAAAAAATTAAATTGCGAAATTGAAAGACTGAAATTGAAACTAATATAATAACTAGTCACTACTTTGCAAAAAGGAAAACTAAACTAAAATATTGTGGTTCTTATGATAGAATTTGAGGTTACTTTTAGTTTATCTTTAGATGTGAAATTGCAAATCTTAAACAAAATCAAACCATCAAAATGATCAAACCACAACATCGGTCCCCCCTAGGGGGAAACAAAAAGTGGGGACTATGTGGCCCACTTATTTTATTATGAGGATTGCAATGTTTTATTTTTTGTATTGGATTGCTATCCTTTATAAATGAGGATCTACAAGTATTACAAGTTTTCAAATTGTTTAGTCTTCAAAGAGGTGCTTTCAGAGGTCGTAGATACTACAATTCCGCCAAAATACAACATAGTCTCTCCTTGTTTATTTACCAACCTGCAAAAAACAACAATTAATACAGATCAAATGCACCCAAAAGACACTTTAGAAGTGCCTTTGGATCATAAACTTTAAAGCCCAAACTTACAGGAAATTTCTAAGCACAAAAATTAAGTTTTTTTTTGTGTGATGATTTTCAACAATAAAACTAAACTAAAAGAGATCTCTTTAGTGAATTTTGTTTGATGTCCCAATACAACAAACAAATGACACAAAGTAGCAATATTTTGCAATGAAATAACCTTTTAAACTATTCACTTTTATGCCTTTTAAAATTTAGATGAAAATACTTGTAAAAAAGTGACTTCGACTTTTAGATCTAGCTTTAGATATGAAAGTAAAACTTAGATCTAGATCTAAATGTAGCATGCATGCATAAATAAAGAGACTAAAAATAAACTTTTCAATTTAAATTATAATTTAACTAAAACATGCAAATAAAGTAACCAAAATAATATAAGATTTTTATGAAGGAGAGAGAGAATGTTGATCTTGGAATTCTTTGGGCAATGAGGTCCTTTGATGGAAAGAAGAGGGAAGAATGTCCTCAAGATGTTGGAAGAGTGATAGATTCCAACAAGCTCATCCACTTCTCCAAATTGAAAGGATCATGTATACTTCACAAAACTTGCAAATAATTGTTAAATTTTCAGTGTCACCTACACAAGAAATTCAAATGGCATGTTAGTTTAAACAAAAACAAAGCATGCACATTAAACCTCTAATGTAGATAAACAATAGGATTAAGAAGGAAATCAAGCTTAGTAATCCTACCCAAATGCATAACAATATCCTTACAATTGGCCAATATTAACAATGTATATAAGCAAGAATTGAACAAGATCACCTCATAAGATACATGACATTCATCCACACATGAGCCAAGCCACCATAGATTATACCTCCAAAGTCTTCTTCTTTATTCCAATAACATAAAAATATTACAGTAGATCATACACAAGCATAGTCCAACTCTCATTAGTTAACAATGGAGAGAATAACTTGTATAAATAACAAACCGAGTGGCATTCCCAAAGAGAGGGTGCGCCAATCCCAAAGTACAATGGACAAATGGATGCACGGATTCGATCCACCTCTCATGCCACAAGAGTTAATTCACCATAATTCAAAGAGAAAGAGGATGAGTAGGAACCACCTTGGAAAGGGAAGGTGTTGACCTCTCTTTGGATCTTCACCACTTCTCTAAATGTGCCACCTCTCCAAGCTTGTGAACATCCTCTCTTGGGATCTCCACCAAGTAGAGATAACTCTACTCGCAACTCATACTAACTCACCTTTAAGTGCCACTAAGTCATAATGAACTGAGAGAGAGAGAGAGAGAGAGAGAGAGAGAGAGAGAGAGAGAGTTGGAAACGTGTCTCAACATATTTCCACAAAATAATATTTGCTGGTTTTTGTCTTTTATTTACCTTTTTCGAGAGAAAATAACTTTTTCTTGAGTAAAACTCAATATTTACCCTCGAAAAGGTGGTACTTAGGTAAAGTGGGTATTCTGGATGTGAAAACGAATACCCACAAGGCATATAATGCCTACTAGTACTACTTTTTAACTTATTCAACAATTACAATTAAAAAAACCTGTTTTGCGGGAAATTTTTTATTGGCTCAAAACATTAAAATACCTAAAGGGGACTTGTGCAATTTCCATATGACTCAATATTGATGACTTAGAATAGTAATATAAAATTTAGACACTAGACTTAGATTTTCCAAGATAATTCCTAATCATTAGTACACACACCGGCTTTGGAGGTATTGAGTGAAAAAACTTAGAAATTATAAGTCCCCTAAAATGAATTTCAGGAAAGAAATAATTAACACGTAAAAAAAACACTCCAAAGTACGTACTCATGATCGAGTCTTAGGATACAAATACTTTTACAAAATTATCATGCCAATATCATCCTATTACAATGCCCCATAGGGGGTGGAAGTGCAAAAAAAAGGTGGTCAATTTGATTGGCTAGACTTCTGAACTCTGAATTTTGAGCAAATGTTTGCTCAATATTTGGTGGCTCAACTACAAGTCCATCCTACTGCAACTTGGTGGATAACAGGTGGGACAACTAGTATTGGTTCTTGAGGATGTATTGGAGGTCTGGGAGAGGAAATTGAAAAACAGGGTGATCCAAGAGTACCTCATCAGATGGATAGATTTTCCAGCAGAGGATACCACATGGGGAAGTGACTAGATCTTCCAGTATCCAAATATAGTTGCTTGAGGAAAATAAATATCAGGAAGGGAGGGCTGTGATTTCCCTTTCCAAATGATCTCTCTGGGAGATTGACGAAATAACCTAAGTGATTCCCGTAGGCTAGAGTTAGTGGGGAAAAAGGGAATTAATTAATTATTTAATGCCACAAGGTGAAAACTTAATTTTTTAAAAAGTGACATTGAGTAATTAATAAAAAGGCACCTAAGTGACTATTGGGATAATGAAAATTCATTCAACTTATTAAAAGGGTAAAAATGGAAAAAAGGGTCAACGAAAGAATAAAAAGGGAAATATGATCCCCCTCTCTCATTATTCACTGGTATTTTCTTAAAAATGAATTGAGAGAGCTCTTGTGGCTTTGGCTCTTTGGGACGAAAACCATAGAGATATTTGGATATTGGTTTCAGTGGTGAGACTAGCCACCCTAGATAGTCATTGAGCGAGGATCACTCAGATCTTCTATTTGTGTTTCATTGGTGACGAAGTTAATTTCTTTATAGTCGAGATTTCTTTGTTGGTGGTTGAGATCTTTCTTTTTGCTGAAGTTTTTCTTGTTGGTGGCAAGCCTGATTTATTTGTGAGTGGGTTGAATCTCATTGAGGAGGTCGAGTTGGATTGTGGGAGGGTTGAGCTATGATTTGAGTCATGTTTTCTAGATGTGGGAGCTGAGTTAAGGTTGTGGGGGGTCAAATCTCTCAAATATGGGTGCCTTAGTTTGCAACTGAAGATATATTTTGGTTGTGAGAAATAACCATCCTTTGTGGGTTGAGTTATTGTTGACTGAGGGTTGAACCTCACTTATTTGGACCAAGATTCTATTTGTGGGGAGTTTTATGGTTGTGGGAGGGCGATTTCTCTAAAGTAATCATGGGTTATTCATACTGAATACTTCCAAGTGAGCTAGGCACATTACAATGACTAGGAGGCCGAGGAAGACCATATCTATATGATGGATTGAGTTATTGGTATTAGATTGAGCCCTCAGGGGTTTCTTTCTCAATGGATGTAGTTCTGAAAGTTGTATCTTTTTCGGCCTCTAGAACTGTAGCCATTACAATGTCCAGAGTTGTAGTGGCTATGACCTGTAGAGTTTCAACAACGTCATCTTCTGGAGTTGTAGCACCGTTGTCTCGTGGAGGAGTTGCACAAGATGGTGCTCTTTGTGACGATGCTATGGAACCAACTAATTCTCTTTTGGATGATGTTATGGTGCCGACTGGTGCTCTTAGCACCTTGTTCCATGTCATGCCCTCCCTTTGTAGTGCACGTTCGACAAAAATTTTGATTAGCCCATGGTGAATTCCAATGCCACATTATCATCATACCCCTGCAGTATGTTTAGGTATTCCAACCAACTTCTCTGCTGAAAAATTTCCCCAATGTTCTTGTATGCCTCCAACAAGAGGCTTTATGTGGGCTCTCTTTAGTTCAGTGAGCCTCCCATTTTTCTGCTCGGTACTCAAACAACTATGGCTGCAACTCAGTATGAATAGTTTGGAAGGTGGCGAGTTCAAAGTTTGAATGAGAATGGTGGCGAGAAGGGGTAATTATGTTACAGTTTGGGTAATTATGAGTGTGTGATGGAATTTTAGTGATGTGATTAGGTCACAATTATGCCAATTCATTGCTTACTCATTACACAATTCAAGATATGTATCTTTCGACTTACCATGCCTTGTTGTGATTGTGCATACCTTTGTCGATATTTCGTGTCAGTTGTTGATATTTGCAACAACAATGCTTCAGAGTAGAAGAAACATCTTGAGTTGCAACAACATCCAAAGTTGTAGCAGTGGTTGGGCTTGTAGCCTTTTTGTAGACTTGTAGGAACGGTGCACGGAGTTGCAAAAACAATGCACATATTTGTAGCAATAGCGAACATAGATGTAGTGATGTTCTAGATTTGTACCAGTGTGCAGAGTTGTAGCAACAAGAAGAGTTGTGATAATGTTCTGAATTGCAGGAATGACAAATTTGCAACAATGTTCCAGAGTAGCAACAACATGTGGGTTAGAACCATGGCTTGACATGGTATCTCAACAGGAGTTGTAAAATTGGTGAATTTACAACATTGATATGCAGAGTTGTAGAGAAAGGAGTTGAATCAATAGGAGTCACAACAACAGGGGTTGCAACAAAAAGAGTTGCAGTAACAAGAATCGTAGGAACAAGAGTTGCAGAAAATAGGAGTTGTTGCAACATATATGAGTTTCAACAAAAAGGATTTGCAACAATAAAAGTTGCAACACCCATAGTTGAAACAATATGAGTTATAGCAACAAGAGTTGCAACACCCGGAGTTGCAACAACAATATTATTCTCTCCTGCATATCCTGAAAAACAATATTTTATTACAATAAACAAAACTTTATTAAAAAAACTTAATCAAAAGGATCCTAACATAACCATCATGAAATCGTGAAGTGCCCTTCTTTTTTTTTTAGCGTGTCATGCACTATTGTAATATGATTTTCACAAAACATGCCCCTAGGCACACCCCTAAGGGTTTTCATACATGAGTGTATTATTTTTATTTTTATTTTTGAACATGAATGAATCATTCAACAGGGGTTCCCACCTTGTTAACAATCTCCAAATCATTGTCGGACCATCCATTAGTGATTCTCTTAAAAAATGTTTCCTTGGATAGAGTTTTATAATATAATTGAAGCCTACACCCATTTTCCATCAAAGGATTTCTCTCATTGTCAATGGTGTGGAGATTGATGGATCCATTTTCATATACAATATTAATCTTGTAAGACCCGAGCCATCAAGTGTGAAACTTCCCTTTGAAAGATTTGAACTTGGAGTCAAATAACAAGGCCTAGTATCCAACTTTGAATTTATTTTTCTTAATGAACATGTCATGCCATCAATATCTTTGATGTTTTATTATTGTAGTATGGTGTAGGGTAGCTTGGCAAAGTTCGTCCAGTGCGTTGATCTGGAGTGTGTTGATTTGGAGGACTTAAGATGTAGTTAAGTCCATTCCAATTTGTACAATTGTTATAAGTGTCTGGATCTCTATTTCAATTGACAATAATACTCTTTTTCCATACACCGATTCATATGGAGTGAAACCGATGGTAGTCCTCCATGTTGTTCGGTAGTTTCATAAACCTTCAGGTAGTCTGTTGACCCAATCTTTGAGGTGTAGTCTAACAGTCTTGGTGATAATGGCCTCAATAATTTTGTTTGTTCCTTCTACCTATCCATTGGCCTGTGGGTGATATGGTGTGGTAACCTTGTGTTTGATCTTGTGTTTGTCCATCAAGTCTCTAATGATTCTTGAAGTGAATTGAGTTCCTCCATCAGTAACTATTTCCCAATGTATCCCGAATATGGTGAAGATTTCTTCGTGAAGAAATCTTACTAAAGCTTGTTCTGTCACGAATGAGAGTGCCTTGACTTCAATCCATTTTGTGACATAATATGTGCATACTATGATGTAGGAGTTATGTTGAGAAGGAGTGTTATCGCACAAGTTGTAGGTTGGGGAAAGCCTGGCCCAACCACCAATTTGCGACAACTTAGAGAGCACCTACCCACTGTCACCTTAGGCAAGTGTTCCCATCGCTTTCGGGGTGAGGTAGTCACCTCAAGGGGGGAATCCCAGTGATCCTAGGGGGGATTGAGATGTAAAATGAGATGTATGAATGGATTCTCATAAATTTAAAGTTCCTATATGTAAAAGGAAACTTGTAAATGAGTCCTAGGAAAGGTTTAGGCTTGCCAAGTCCTTGGGTACCTGCTGAGAATGTTTGTACATGCCCAAGACACAAGAAAATCCAAGTATGCTTGTAATATGTTAGGTGTAAAATCAAGTTAATATTTATGTCCCTAAATGAAGCAACAACCAATGATATATATCAGCATTTAAAATATAATAAGAGTGGTAAAATAAGTGCCAAAATTTTAGTTGAATAACTGAGAGACAAGCTAGTAAAGACTAGTTTAACTCAATAATGAAAGAGCAAGAATTTAGCATAAAAGTAACGTTGTCATAAAAAAATTACTGCGGTGATAATTATCAGCCTTATGAATATAAAAAACAAGTTATTAGAGAAAATAATTCAACCACCAAAACTTGCCAACAATCCACCCAAAAAGTGCGCTGAGACTAGTAGATTATAGGGGCAGATTTTTAGCAACTTTTGATGGTAGGTTAGAGAGTTATTAAGAGATTTTTTTTAGGGTTTATGCAGCCCTAATGGATGTATATTTAAGTTATAACAGCAACAATAAATAATTTTAGAAACAAAATTCCCTAGTGGCTCAAAGGTTCCTAAGGCACAAAGATCACTTTCCAATTTAGACAATCTCAAAATTCCAAAATTTCACGTTTACCAATGCAAAATTTTATTTCTCCAATGAAATTGAAATAGTGCCTCTAACCATTGTGTAAATGGAGTCTATTGATAAAAATAGTTGAATGGGTTACTTCCTTGGGCGTGTAAACCATTTTACTCCCCAAGGAAAACCCTAACCAACAAGGAAAACCTAGGAGGGTGTAAACCCTTTTACAACTAGTATCCTTTGCACAATATATTATTCCAAAGAATAAAAGTGGACTTGGAGGGGGGTGAATTCCATTATACTCCCCAATATATAATTTCATTAATCTTACAACCAAGAAAAGAGAGCAATAACCATGAAATCCTTACCAAGTTGAAGCATTAACAAGATGAAACCCTAATTCACCAAGTAAATTCCACCATAAGAAAGAAAATAATCCTCCAAGAGAGATAGCGCATCAGCCATCCATCCAATAGTAAAGAGAAACCATACCAAATAGCATAAGATATAGAGATTTCCCAAAGAGGGAGAAAATTTCATCCAAGTACCTCTCACAATGGGAGAGTTATGTTAAAAATGAGATTCACATGATCTCTATTTATACAAGATGTCTAACACATAGTTTGTCCACTTAGCAAGGGTAGAACATAAGATACTGGGTCAACAACCATTATATTACCCCTTGCATCAAAATAATATTAAACAATTCATCTTAAAATTCACTTTTTCACAAAAGAAACCCTAAAGTAAGATGATGCCACCCCTTTAGGGGACGTTTTTGGAACTTGAGAAACTTGTTGGAGAATATGTGGAAGTCGTTGGGTCTCTTTGAGCCTCCTCATAATGTGCTAAGCCTTATCCATCAAGTCTCTAATGAGAATATGTGCAAGTCGTTTTGGTGGTAGGGGCTAGGTTAGGTCCATCATGATGTCTTCTAGGCCTCCAAAGGCACATATCTGTCATCTGACATGTGGGCCCTAGGCATCCATCCGGTGGGATTCTTTCCCCATGGAAACCCAAGATAGACTTGTTCTCCCAAAACTGGCCACCAAGAAATGTCTTGCAAAACAAAAGGGTACTCCCTCCAAATATCTCAAGTAAAATATATCATGACAAGTGTAAACCATGTCTAATAAGCAAGACACCTAAACATGTGCATCAAAACTACCTCATCAAATTAAACAAATTCTCAAAACCCTATGCAATTGACCAAGTTTAAGTATGGGAGGGGTGTCATAGGATTCCTATTGGGTAAACCAAATCCCTCAAGTAGGGGATGCTCCCAAGGATGGCCTCTCAAGGTTATGTAGTGGGTGATGAGGTGGAAGGGGTTTAGACTTCATAGGTCATTGAGTTTCATGACATACAAGGGATCATATTATCTCATTTATGGGCGCCTTTGTAGAGGGTGTGTGGCACCTTCGTTTGCAATGCATTTTTTCCAAGAACATCTTCTTACCATTCTTTATTTATTTTATGATTTAAGGAATGAGTTGAAGACCACTGTCCTAGTGTGGTGTCCAGATAATGACAATGTCACTCACAAGTATCTCGCGGAGATGAAAAGGTTGACTCATAATGAGACCCCCTTTCTCTCAGTTGTGTAACTGAGAGCCACTACCCTGGCTTGGTGACCAGATGATGGTAATGCCATACCGCTAAATACCTATGATCATGATAAGCTAGCGTAATAAGACCTCCCATACTCCAACTAACCCCTTAATCATTCACTATCATTTATTTTAATAGGTCCCCATTTTCTTACAGAGAATCATTTCATTTCTTTCTAAAGGATCCTTGAGAAAATCATATGGAAGGTTTATATCTAGGATTTTATATTTTTATCCAAAAATAATCCCTCTGGGCCTTCAACCCCTTTTCCCCATGAAATGAGGTACATGCCCTTCTTGGGTCACTAAATTCAAAGGACCTAGAAGAGGACAATGTGATAGGAGTGTAATGAGAGGAAAGTGGTAAGTATGGTTGGGAATGGTACGATAACCCCTTAAGGGACCCCTAGTCACAAAAATTTCCAAAAGGTTGGCCACTTACTATGAAATATATGACACTCACCAAGGTGAAACGTGGTCAAAGGAATAATGTCCAAGAAGGAATTCTATAATCAAAAGCAACTTAAATACAACATGTTCAAATGCCTTAAATATTAGGGTGATTACTTGGAACAATATATGACTTATATTGCACGGAGCAAGACCCTTCTGCTTTCCAAAAGCTAACTGGTGTGGCGGATGCGTTGAAAATGGATCAGAATGTGGCGATAGAGTGGGATTTTGTATGTGCAAGTGGACATTGTTGATCATGTAGTTTCTTGACACTCCATATCTACAACCCGAGGGCCTCGAGACATGATATCCTTAGTTATTCCACAAAATGGGGATAACAAGGAGTATTGATTGGCCCTACAAAATCCAGGGACCATTTATCAAAGGGTTCCAATTCCAGTTGTGATTGTAACAACATATTTTTTGATTGCACTAGTCTTCCCATGTGCTAGAAACTATCGCACATTTTTACATATTCCTTGGTGTCTTTGAAGACAGTGGGCCAATAGTACCCTTGATGAAGTATCTTGTACCCAATCCTTTTGTCTACAAAGTGGCCCCCACACAGACGATCATGGAATTTTTTCAAGAACTCATGGATCTCGTCTTCTTGTACGCATCTCTCGATGATAAGATCTACTTTAGTGTATAAGAGACAACCCTCGATCCATGAGAACCTCCAACTTTGTTTGATGATATTCTTCTTCTCCTTTGGAGATAAATGATGTGGAAGTCTACCTACAGCCAAGAAATTAGCGATATCTACGAACCAATGAGAGTTAGTAGAAACCACAAATAGGTTCTCATTAGGAAAATAATCTTCTATAGGTGGTTCATTCTCATTAGATGTAAGTCTTGAAATAAATTCAACCACTACATTGTATTTTCCTTGTTTATTCAAGATGGTTATATCATATTATTGTAATAACAATAACCACATAGTTACCCTGTCATTAGTGATAGGTTTTTTCATTAAATATTTAATGGAAGCATGGTCAGTATGCCATATTACTGGATATCCTGTGATGTAATGCCAAAATTTAATAATTTCATGTATTACCACAATAAACTCTTTCTCTATTACCATATAATTTAGTTCTACAGGGGAAATGTTTTTGCTGACATAGTAGATCGTGTATGGATAATTCCCTTCTTGTTGTCCTAGAACAAATCCAATGGCGATGTCTGATGTGTCTGTATACATATGAAATGGGAGGGACCAATCAAGAGCTCTTAAAACAAGAGCCTCAAACACCTTAGTTTTTAGTTCTTCAAATGCATGTTGGCAGGTTTTTGTCCACATAAACTTAGAATATTTGTTAAGCAAAGAAAATAATCGACGAGCAATTCATGAGAAATTTTCATTAAAGCAATGATAATAACCAACATATCCTAAGAAAATTTGTACCTCTTTTTATGAATGTGGAGTCAAAAAGTTTAATATTACCTTGATTTTCCCTGGATCCACTTGGATTCCTTTAATGTATATATGGTGTGTGCATAAGTCAGGATGGATTCCATTCATGTCAGAGTAGTCCTAGATGAAGACATCCATGTGCTTTTGCAGTACTTTAACCAATCACTCTTTCTGTTGTTCAGTCAGTCCTTGGTTGATTTTCAAAGTTTTCCCATGGCTGATTTATATGGTTTCTGTGAGGGACCATTGATATTTTTCATGTGAGGAATCATTTTCTATAGGTGATATGTTTGTTGAGGCAAGAGAATCCTACGTTTTTGGATGCATAACATGCTCAAAAACATGTGAGTTAGCCGAGAAAGAAGAGGCTATGAAATCATTGATTTCATCGTCCTATATTTTCTCTCTGCTGGATAGGTACTGATCTATAGAGAGTACTTGATGAGATTCTCCTTCTCCACCACTATCTTCTCCTTCAACCTAGAGTGGTGTTTCAAAATATATGTTGGGTTTGGTGAGAGGATGTAGGGTTAATTTCTTTGTAGAGGTCCAGTGGGAAATTGTCATGTTTCTTGACTTACAATCGATGTAAGCATTGTTGAAATTATTACTCCAACGCCTAGGTACTTTCTTATCAAGTGATTTCCTTATTGCAATCATATTATAAACTCACAAAACAAAAATACATTACCAAAATATTCAACTCAATATCATGCAACGAAAGCATAAAATAGGAAACAAAATCATGCACACATAAACACCAATATTTTTGGGCAGATGCCCTTGGAAAAACCCTGGAGGGAAAACCAATGCTGATAATGATTTTATTATGCTAAAATTAGGGCTCCCATAACAGGGATAGTGTCCCACTGAGAGAAATAAAATTGTTGACTAACCTGGAAAGGTTTGACTTTCCTTACGACCAGTTCTGGCATAATTTTTGAGGTATCTGCGACTTTCCCTTATGTGACCCGCAGATATCCGTGACTGCCTCCACTATGACCCGTATATGTGTACAAAAAACCTATATGGAAAGCTCCATATGATCCAACACTCTCCTTTGGATTCCTTCGACTGAAACCCACCTACGTATACCTATGTTCTCTCTTTTCCTTGACTTGTATGATCTCTATATGGAAGTCCGTCTTCACCTATCCAAGATCTTGAACCATAGTTCTTCATGATCCAATACTTTGTGTGTCGACTCTCTCAACATAACTCATATCAATAGTCTTTCTCCTTCATCCTAGACTTGCTTTTATAATCATGAGTTACAATATATTTCTAATCTCACTTGAGATTTATATTTCATGTGAAGATTGCATGCTCAGATTACCTAATAAGTACTTTTAGTACTTTCCTCAAATAACTCAATTAACTAATTACACAATTAATTAATAAAATAAATTTACTTTAGTAATTCCTTTAGCTAAAGTAAATTCAAGAGTATAAGGATTTGGATGATTTCCAGACATTTAGACACATAGACATGTATGAAAATACCTATTCGATGCTACCACTAACATCAACACTCCCCTTAGAGAGGAAAGTATTTTGCACCATTCCAAGTCTATCTATGAAGAACAAAAACTTCCCTTACTCCAAGGGCTTGGTCAGAATATATGCAACCTGCTCATCTTTGGAAATATATTGAAGCTTCACTGCTCCTTTTTGGATCCTATCTGAATGAAGTGATATTTGATCTCAATATGCTTGGACCTGTCATGGAATACTGGATTCTTAGAGAGTTTGATACAACTCTAATTATTGTAGTATATCATCGTAGGCTCCAACTCCTGACCAAATAAACATGTAAACAATTTTCAAATCCAAATGGCTTCGCAACTAGCCACACTCACTACCATACACTCTTCCTTTGTTGAACTGAGTGTTACAAAATTTTGCTTCCTACTGAACCTAGTAATCATTGTTGATGCCAAGTTGAAGCAACACCTAGAGGTTCACTTTCTGTCTACTGCAATGCCTTACCAATCCAAGTTTGTATATCCCAACAACTCTACTCCACATTATCCAAGATGTCTCAATCCATACTACACTGTAACTCTCAAGTACTTGATCACATGCTTTTCTGCGATCTAATGCATCTTCCTTGGCTCTACCATGAACTGACTTAAGGTGTTCACAACAAAACAAATATCTGGTCTGGTGTTGACCAATACATCAAGGAACCTACCAGTTTCCTTTATATCCTGTTATCCACCAACTCTGAATCTGAAGTGATAATCTTATTTAAATTGGTAATCATAGGTGTAGCCACCCATTTACAATCATCCATCCTAAATCTCCTCAAGATCTCTACTTCATACTTCCCTTTTCCAAGGAATATATCTCTCGATACCTGCCATACCTCTAACCCCAAGAAATAATGTATCAAGCAAATGTCCTTCATCTCCAACTCACTAGCCAAATTTTCTTTACACCTTGGAATAAGCTCCTATGTATATGTGAGAAATACATCATCAACGTACAAAACCAAGATGAGAGGATCCTCTCCAACAAGTATGAAATACAAGTTAGGATCCCTCTCACTCTTGGTAAATCCCATACTTTGCAAGTATCCATTGATCCTATAATACCATGCCCTTGGTGCCTATTTGAGTCTGTACAAGGCTTTCTTAAGCCTACACACATGAGAATCCATCCTATTTTCCTTAAAGCCTTGAGGTTTCTCTATGTATACTTGCTCCTCAATGATTCTATTGAGAAACACTATTTCACATCCACTTGATGTATCCTCCACTTCATAATTGAAGCAATAGAAATAAAAAATCGAATAGAAGCATACTTGGCGACTGGAGAAAATATCTCCTCGTAGTCCACTCCCTCTTTCTGGGAGAACTCTCTCACCACAAAACTTGCCTTGAAATTATCTATGCTACCATATGTAGCATGCTTGATCTTGGAGATCCACCTCGAACTCACAACTGACTTCCCCTCCGGTCTCGACACTATGTCCTAAATATCATTCCTCATAATATAAGTGTACTCTTTTACCATGGCATCATGCGATACCTACTGATCTGTTGCTTCCACAAAAATGGAAGGCTCAACATCAATGATGCCACTCATAAGCACCATATAGTTTAGAAAATTCTTCAGAGGCCTTCACTCTCTGACCACACTCCTAAGAGCCTTACCATCATCCCTCAACGTCTATACTAGCCACATGTGTCTCCTGACAGGGATAGAAGGGGATAAATCCTCCTCTCCACCTAAATTCTGAACTGTTGGTTGTTGCTCATCCTTCAAAGCTTGCTGATCCTTGTCCTTTGTCACTGTTGATGACTCCTATTCTACAAATACACCACAGTATTACATGTCTATTCCCACAAAAACATGGGAAACTCCTGATCATGTATCATATCCTTGGAAGAATTGATGATGGACTGATTGTTTCTCTCCGCAACTCCATTCTATTGAGGGTTGTATGAGACTGCCAACTCCCTCTTGATCCCTGCCTCCTTGCAAAAATCCTTTAAGTCATTGGAGGTGTACTCTCCCCCATTATCTGACCTCAATTCCTTAATCTTCATCCCTGTCTAGTTCTCTACTTGATCCCTGAACTCTCTGAATCGACTGAAGACCTCATCCTTGGTCTTCATAAAGAAGATCTAGGTTTTCTTGGAAAAATCATCAATAAACATCACATAGTATGATAATCCCTGTAATGATGCTACTTACATCATCCCACTTGCATATGAATGGATAATATCCAAGATCCCCTTGGACTTACTCTTGCTGCTTGGAAAAACATCCTTGGCATTTTTTCCTAGTGCACACTGCACAATCCCTGCTACTCAATACTAAACTCTATAAGACCTGTAAAAATATCCCTTAGAATTGAAAATTCGATGTAGTGTAGGTGTTCCAACCTCTTTTTCCAAAATGCACATAGGTTGTCATTGTTTTGTACCAAATCTTGAACAATCTTACCGTGCAACTTGTATAAGGTTCCCTCTCTAACCCCAACGATCACTGCGCTATCCGATATAACTTTCTCTAGATGTATGAGTACTTGACCTTGCTGAAAAGTGATGACAAAACCCTGTCCTCCATAACTGAGACTGAGATAAAAATTTTCTTCAAACCTGGTATGTAAAGCACATCATGGGCATCTAAAAAATCTCCTGACTCAAGTTGGAATGCAACTGTTCCCTCTCCCTTCATTTTATACCTAGCATCATCACCGAGCTCCAAATGAACCTTTGAGTCCTTCTTCATCATACAACTAAATATCTCCCATGTCTTTTTCATATGACGAGATGCACCACTATCCAAGAACCGAGTAGTCCTCGCTATTGTGCTAGTAGAAAGGAAAAAAATCATTGAGTAATCCTTCTCAAACTTTGTTTCAAAATCATCAAACTACATCTCTATCGATGATGTTGTTTGTGTATTTTCATTACCCTTCTTCTTCTTCTCCAGACACTGAGATGCATAATGTCAATTCTTATGACATGCGACACACTTGATTTTACCCAAGTCCTTCTTCTTCACTGGCCATGATGATCCTCCATCATCATTACCCTTCTTACTAGAAATATTTCCTTTTCCCTTCCTCGTCTTATCGACAAGGGATAAGTTCTCTTCACTACCTCTCTGCTTGTTTCCTTTAGACTCTTCCCGAGTCTCTTTGTGGATGCAATCATCCCAAAGTATATACCAATATGGGAGATTCTCTCGAGAACAAACTCCTTTGACAAATGGGTCCCATGTCTTAGGAAGACAATTCAATGTCACGTTCACAAGATCTGCATCATTTTTTTTCTCCCCTATGGTTGCAAGTTGATCATGCACCTGTGTGATCCTCTTGAGATAACTGGCAACATTATCTGATCTAGACATATGAACCAATCTGAGTTTATTCCTTCAGATCATGTTCCTATTGATGTTATTTCTTTGGAATAAACTTACCAAGGCATCAAACATATCTTTGGCCATCGTCTTATCGGTTAGGTGTGGAATTAGATGATCCTTCAATGAATCCAAGAGGACTCTCTCTGCTTTGATCTCCTTCTTGTTTTGAGCATCTAAAGATGCCAATTTGTTGGTGGAGTAACTGCTTTATCCACTAACTTCCAAAGGTCATAATCCTTCAACTCCAAATAAACTCTTTCTTTACAAGATAGGAATTTGGATGCTCTATCCAATCTATCTTCAACTCTTGACATTGTTTCTGCCATCCCTAAGATTTGATGAACTTCCCTGGAAATAACCCACTGCTAGAAAACTTCCCATGTACTGATATACCTTCCCTTCAGAGCACTTGCTCTGATACCATGTTGAAATTATTACTCCAACACCTAGGTACTTCATTATATAGTGATTTCCTTACTGCAATTAGATTAGCATCTCACAAAAAAAAAATACACTACTGAAATATTCAACTCAATATCATGCAGTGGAAGCATAAAATAGGAAACCAAATCATGCACACATAAACACCAATATTTTTGGGTAGATACCTATGGAAAAACCTCAGAGGGAAAACCAATGCTGAGAATGATTTTATTATGCTAAAATTAGGGCTCCCATAACAAGGATAATGGCCCACTGAGAGAAATACAACTGTAGACTGACCTGAAAAGTTCTGACCTGCTCTACGACCAGTTATGGCATGCTTTTTGAGGTATCCATGAATTTCCCTTTTGTGACTCACGGATATCCACTTCTGTCTCCACTATGACCTATGGATGTGTACGAAAAAACTGTATGTAAATATATCTACGATCAAACACTCTTCTATGGCTTCCTTCCTATGAAACCCACTTACGTATGCCTCTATTCTCTCTTCTCCTTGACCTGTATGATCTCTAGATGAAATTTCTTCTTCACCTATCCAAGATCTTGAACCACAATCCTTCGTGATCCAATACGTTGTGTGTCAACTCTCTCAACATAAATCATGTTAAGTGTCTTTCTCATTCACCCTAGACTTGCTTTTATAATCATGAGTTACAATGTATTTCTAATCTCACTTGCGATTTAGATTGCATGCAAAGATTGGATGCTAAGATTACATGTTAAGTAATTTTAGTAATTTCCTCAAATAACTCAATTAACTAATTACATAGTTAATTAAAAAAAACAATTTACTTTAATAATTCCTTTAACTAAAGTAAATTCAAGAGTAAAAGTCTTTGAATGATTTCCATGCGTCTAAACACATAGACCTGTGTGAAAATACCTGTCTGATGCTACCACTAACATCAACACTCCTTCTTAGCGAGGAAGGTATTCTATACCACTCCACGTCTGTCTTTAAAGAATACAAAGTTCCCTTTCTCCAAGGGCTTGGTTAAAATATCTTCAACCTACTCATCTATGGAAATATACTGAAGATTCACTGCTCTTTATTGTATCCGATCCCGAATGAAGTGATACCCGATCTCAATATGCTTGGACCTGTCATGGAATATTGGATTCTCATAGAGTTTTATATGACTATGATTATCGTAGTATATCATTGTAGGATCCTGTTATATAACTGAGAGGGGGGGGGGTGAATCATTTGTTACTATGCTTAAACAATTATAACCATTTTAAACTCTTTACAGAACACTCAATGATGATCACAATAATGCAGGAAGTAAGCAATAGAGTATTCAACATCAATCACACACATGAATCACACAGAGACATATATTCCTGAGGAAACCCATAAAGGGAGAAAACCTCTTCTTCTTGACATGATAAGTAGTATTTATTTTCTGTACATTATCATTCTTATGAGCACCAACTCATTGTGAGGCTACCACCTCCATTTTACAATATGGAACTTGCTGAGATCACCAACTCTCTGGTTTCTCTAGCACCCACTAGAAGGAAGCACCAACTCCCTGAGTGTTCCAACACCAACTGGATGGAAGAACCAACTTCCAGTCACACAGACACCGACCTGCATAACAGAGAACAATAGTTCTCCCTTGCACCACCCTACCACCCTGGTTTTTCTGGCTTCAACCAGATGGAAGCTACAACTCCCTGTGTTCAAGCACCCACTTGAAACTTTGAGGACAAYAGTCCTCCCTAGCACCACCCTACCACCCTAAAATATAAATMTTTGCTTGATGAAATCTATTACAATGATACAATATTTACCAATAGCTTACCAGTCTCATTACTATTCTTCTACACTGCTCTGCTTTGCCTGCATCGATGTTCTCCTCCATGCATACTAGCCTTTTTGTTCAACTTTTCTGCTTCATTTCATACTCTGTTGCGTACATTCATTCTATGCACTACGCCTCTTATATACTGTTCTGGTCCTTTGCACAACCACCTTCTTCCCGCATGCAAAAACTATCACAAAGCCTTGCCTCTCTTCTTTGTTCTCCATGTTATTCACATGCTGAGTCCTTTGCCAGATCATCCTGGAAACTCTTCGTATTCTCTGGAAGTTATGCTCAGTATTTTCAAGATGAATGGTTGTTCATCCTGGGATTATTTTGGCATCACTGGCAATAACAATATTCAACACTTTTCAATCTATCTATTGTCTCTTCATTCCACTGATAGTTACCTCGAGTCTCTTTAGCTTCTCTGGCGATCACCCTGAAGCCTCTTCGAATTATCTGGTAGAAACAATCAGTGGTTTTTGGTAGTTACCTAGAGAACCTCCACGCGCTCATGCCTTTGGCGCCTTTTCCCTTTCTGAGAAAACTACACAGTGGGCGCTCGATTTTATGGCTAGGCCCCTTCCTTTCATGTTACCGCGAGCTGTGACCACACGCCTGACCAAAAGACGCTTTATGATCTCAGACATTGGATATTCAACTGCGAGTTTCCTCGATTCTCCCAACTTGCGATCTCTGATGTGGATCCTAGTGATGTGCTAGATCCTCCCTTAACCTTTCTACTAATGTGACCTTGGCTGTGACTAGGGGCAAGAAAAAGGGTGCTTTGCATTTCACGAACTTGTGAACTTTGTCGTGTCAGATCAACGGTCCACACTCTCTCTTTGATCGACATGTGTGATCAAATCATGACCTCGCATGTCGGATGTTTGAACGTGAGCCAATCTTGACTCTTCCAAATCTTGATTCTCGATTCAACGCTCTGTGTCAGATCGACGACCCACAACCCTTTGTGATCCAAAGGTCCAGATCTTATCGAGACTTCACATTTCGTGAAGTTGGAGGACTACTCACCTCCCTTCTCCCAACTTCCAATTTTCCAAAACCTTCTCTAGATCAACGACCCACGATCCTCGGTGATCCAACAACTGAGATCATATCAGGACTTCACATTTTGCGAAGTTGGAGGACTACTCACCTCCCTTCTTCTGACTTTCAATTTTCTAAAACTACTTTATCGACTGCCACATGTCCTTCCCAGAGGAATGGCTAGGATTGCCGGGGCTCCCAACTCCTCGGGTATTTGCCTCCTTCCTTCTCGATATTTGTGAGCGTTAGATCAACAACTTACAACTCCCCATGATATAACAGTCTAGATCAACTCGCGAACTCAGACATCACAAGTTCCTACAACTCTCACCTTTGAATTTTCCAGTTCACGAGTCAACGGAATGATGATCTCTCTCCACGTGTCCTCTAGATCCAACAAATTAGATCTCATCGCGAATTCACATTTCACGGAGTTGGAGGATGGATCTTGAACATTATACTCTTCGCATTTATAGTGGATCCGACGACTGTTGGTCCTCGACGCTCAGATCCAACAGATCATATATGTACTCCTCTGCACTTCCTCTGGTCACTGGAATCTGATCTAATGGACAAAGGCTATTTTGGATTGGTGATCCAATGGCCACTATCGCTCCTCCTCCTGAGCTTACGCTTCCTCTCGACTTGGAAGAATTTCTAAGTGTCAAAGGCCTCGAAATTTGATCCTTTGTGAGTCCTGATGACTCTGGGACTTGTTTGTGTTTCTAAAAAAATCTATCTCTCCTGATCTTTGGCAACGAAGTTAACCTTGGCCCTGGTGCACACTTGCGCTTTGCATGAAACTCTGCATTATTCCTCCTGAGCTTTGATTGCACACTCTACCAGTAATCATGCCATTGTTACTGTTGTTCTTTCCTGTAGACATGCCATCATCATTGTTATTCTTGCCTGTAGACATGACATCGTCGTTGTTGTTCTTTCCATCAATGACAAGCACACTCTGCCTATAAACATGCCAACAATATCCCCCTTTGGCATTGATGACAACCCTGAATGGCTACACTATTCTACTTAGACCTCCAACTGTAGCATGACCACACCTTTTCTCCCTTTTTGACATCAATGTCAAAGAAAACATGCCCCCCCTGAGCTGTTGCAGTACTTTTTGGAGGTATTAGATATTCAACCAACACAGACTCCCCCTGACAGGATGGGCGCTCTTAGGTTGATAATGGGGTCACGCCCAATTTCTGGCGTAGATACTTAAACTGAGTTGTTGCAAGAGGTTTAGTGAAGATATCAACAATCTGATCTTTGGATGGAATATAATGCAAAGAAACAACATTGTTGATCACCTGTTCTCTCAAGAAGTGATACTTGATGGGTATATGCTTGGCCTTGGAGTGAAATAGAGGGTTCTTTGACACACTTTTTGCACTGGTATTGTCACAATGAATTGGGATCGGTGAAATATATTTTACCTCCAAGTCTGCAAGTGTCTACATCATCCACAATACTTGGGTACAACAAATGGCAGTTGCAATGTATTCAACTTATGCAGTTGATAAGGAAATGGAACCTTGCTTCTTGCTCAACCATGCTACAAGGGAATCTCCTAAGAAGAATGCACCTCGACTCGTTCTTTTCCTTTCATCCACACAGTTAGCCCAATAAACATTTGAATAGACTGATAGTTGAAAATTCTTATTCCTAGGATAATATAGGCCATAGTTCATTGTCCCTTTCAAGTATCTGAATATTCTTTTGACATCTAACAAATGACTTTGTTTAGGTGAAAAATGATACCTTCCTACCATTCCAACAACATGCATTATGTCTGGACGAGATGTTGTGATGTACAATAGGCTGCCTATCATAGACCTATATGCACTCTGATCAACATCAGGTGAGTCATCATCCTTTCTTAACTTAAATCCAATGACCATAGTTGTGCTCATAGGTTTAGAATCTTCCATTTGAAACCTTTTCAACATTTCTCTTAGATATTTTTCTTGAGAAAGAAATATTCCTACAGATCCCTGAGTAATTTGCAGACCAAGGAAAAATGACAGTTCCCCTATCATAGACATTTCAAATTCAGACTGCATGGTAGAAGTAAACCATTGTACCAATGAAACATTATTACTACCGAAGATGATGTCATCTACATAGACCAACAAAATGAGAAAATCATTACCCTCTGTTTTGATATATAGATTGTTGTCAACTGTTCCTCTCTTGAACCCTTTGTTTTGAAGATATGTATCTAGTCTGTAATACCAGGCACGGGGACCTTGTTTCAACCCATATAAGGATTTCTTCATATTGCAGACAAAGTCAGGGTTATCTAATAGTTGGAAACCCTCTGGTTGCTCCATATAGATTTCTTCTTTTAGATCTGCATTTAGAAAAGATAAATTGACATCCATTTGATAGACTTTAAACTGTTTATGACAAGAATAGGAAATAAACATTCTAATAGCTTCTAATCTTGCTACGGGCGCAAATGTTTCATCAAAATCTAGTCCTTCTATTTGAGCATATCCTTTGAAAACCAATCTAGCCTTATTTATTATAATATTTCCTTGCTTATTCATCTTATTTTTGTAGACCCATTTTGATCTTATTACATTTTTATTTGMTGGCCTAGGAACAAGTTCCCAAGTGTCATTCTTTTCAATCTRGTCCAGTTCCTCATTCATTGATTTTAACCAATTTACATCTTTACTRGATTCATTGAAGTTTCTRGGTTCCACCATGGATATGAAGGATATATGTGATTTATCGGTGTCTTTGATTATCCTTCTCCTCGTTTKTAYACCTTTGTCTTTCTCACCAATTATCTGACTTGCATGATGATTCTTTTGAGTAATTMTGGAGGAAGGATTTGATGYTGTTTGCTGATTTGAGTCTTCCCGAGTATTTGTATCTTCATCTGACTCAGAATCTTCTTTTTATGATTCTTGGACCTGTTCATCTTCAGCTTCAGCTGTGTCCTCTGTAGCAGACTCAATATTGCTCACCTCTCTTACTGGGACTCCTTCATCAACCTTTAAATCAATGCAATCAACTAATTTATRCAATCTTTTATTAAAGCATCTATATCCTTTACTATTGGTAGCATATCCTAAGAATATGCCTTCATCAACCCTGTCATCATACTTGCCAAGGTTTTCATTATTATTCTTTATGTAGCACTTACTCCCAAAGACTTTGAAGTGTTTGATTGAAGCAGGTCTTCCATACCATAGTTCATAAGGTGTATTACCACTGTGTAGTCTGAGGTGGCCTTTGTTAAGAACATGTACTGATGTGTGTATTGCTTCTACCGGGTAGGTTTGACCAATTTTATTCTCATTCATCATTGACCTGGCCATTTGCTGAACTGTTCTGTTTTGCCTCTCAACTACTCCATTTTGTTGTGAAGTTCCTGGGATGGTATATTCTCTCTTGATCCCATGTTTATCACATAATTCCTTGAAATCACTTGACATAAATTCTCCTCCTCTGTTAGATCTTACAACCTTTAATCTGTTGCTTGTTTGATTATCAGTTAAAGACTTAAATATTTTAAATTTCTCAAATGCTTCAGATTTTTCTTTGAGAAAAGCAACCCAAGTGAGTCTGGAGTAATCATCAATGATCAACATGAAGTAGTTTTCCTTCCCTGTGCCTTCTTGTCATGATGGTCCACATAAATCCATATGAACCAATTGGAGTGGTTTCTCTGTTGAAGTAGAGATCTTGTATTTAAATTGTGTCCTGGTTAGCTTTCTTACTTGGCAGGGTTTACACACATAATCTTGTGGCTTTGATATTCTTGGAAGATCTTTCATTGCCTCAAGATTTTTGAGCTTGATTAAGTGATCAAAGTTTAGATTTCCTATTCTCCTATGCCATAACCAACTTTCATCATGTTTTCTTAGATGACACTCTTCTCTATCTTCTTTCAACACATATACATTATTATTTGTCCTTATGCCTTTAGCCACCACTTGTCCTAAGTTTATAAACTTTATCTTGAAATCCTTGGAAGTGAACACCACTTCACATCCTCTGTCACACATTTGACTTACACCAAGAAAATTATGTTTCAGCCCATCTACAAGCAAAACATCCTGGGCTTTTCCTTTTCCATTACTTAAACTCACCATCCCTTTACCCTTGATTTTATTTGGAGCATCATTTCCAAAGGTTACATTTCCTTATTTGCTTTCACTTAGAGAAAAAAACTTACATTTGTCTCCCATCATATGTTTGGAGCATCCACTGTCAATATAACAAGGGTTCTTTTGTCTTTGAGCTGACAATAATAATCCACACTTGTCATTTTCTTTCTTCTTCCAAACCTTGCCATTTTCAGTAGAGGGATTCAAATCTGACTCATATTTTATTAAGCGACAATGTGCAGCTTTATGTCCATAATTATGGCAGGTGTGACATTCTGGTTCATTGAATAAAGGATCATAACGATTGTTATGCTTAACCTGTGTCTTTTTCCCAGGCATCACATGATTTTCAGTCTGTGGTTGTTTGTTACTTGGCCGTCTCATTCTTTGTTGCGGAAGATATATATTCCTTGAGTGGTTTGATTGCTCATATCTAAATCTTAAGGAAAAATTTACAACTTTTTGACCAAAGTTAGAACATAAAAAACAATATCCATAGAAAATTTCTTTGTACCTGGAAAATGGTTGTCTTCTTTGAGCAGGTTGATTTCTTCCATGCTGATGATTTCTTTGAGCAGAGGGTGTATTATTTCTTTGTTCTATAGGTTCAGTTCTAGTACTTTTTCTTTCACTCTTCCTTGGCAGATGATTATCTTCCTTTGTTTCTCCATATTTGTTGTTGTCAATGAATGTAGATTTGACAAACTTGATGGATTCTTTGTTGCTTGGCTGACCACTACTTGATCCTTCTTCATAACCCAAACCAATTTTCAAATTTGGATTCCTTTGCTGATTCATAATGATGGCTAATCCTTCTGAGGCTTTAATGCTTGGAAGATTTTGGAGGTACAATGCTTTAAACTTATCCATCTCTTTTTTGGTTTTTACTACCTCTTCTTCCAAGGCTTCACATCTTGATTTCTTCTCTGATAACTGTTGTTTTAGAATATCCTCTAATTTTTTTGCCTCTTTTAATTCTACTTTTAATAGGGCAAAGTCTTCAACGGGTTTTTTCCTGTCTTTCTCAAACTGTATCAACAACTGTTTTTTCTTTTTCTTCTTAAATCTGATTCTGTCAATTTCTTTTAGGGTACTGATCAGTTCTCCTTCCAAGTCAACCACAACTTCTTCTTCATTAACATCACTTCCTGTGCTTTCATTATTATAATACTCTTTGGCTATAAGCATAAAGTCATTAACCTTATCTTCAAAATCGAAATCACTATCTGTGTCTACTAAAGAGTCGTCATTGTTTACACATAAAATTTTCTTTTTACCAAATCTCTTAGATTTATACTTCTCTTCACCTTCAACGTTCTGGTCCTTCTTCTTGTGTGTACATTTAGATGCAACATGACCTATATTTCCATAGTTAAAACATTTGAAGGAAAACTTGCCTTAGTACTTGCTTGATCCTTTCTTTAGTCTTCTAAAAAAATTTGCTTCAATTTCATCAGGCTCAGTATCCACATTCTTATCTGCTTTAAATGATGCTTCTCTAGAGGTGGATTTATCTTTACCTATCCTCATTTCATATGAAGACAACGTTCCTAGAAGTTGATCAAAAGGCAGAGATTTTAGATCATTAAGTTCTTCTATAGCAGAGACCTTTCGGTTGAACTTGTCTGGCAGAGATATCAAGATTTTCTGAACTAACGAGGCTTCCTCAATTTTTTCACCAAGTCATTTCATTGCATTTACTAGTTCTTAAACTCTCAGAAATCACTTCCCAACAGTTTCATCCTCTTTCATCTTTAGTCGTTCAAACTGTAATCTGTAGGTTTCAAGCTTGACATCCTTTACCTTCTCATTACCTTCATAACTGCTAATGAGTTTGTCCCACATTTCTTTGGTAGATTCTAAGTGCATAACTTTTACAAATTTTTCTTCTGCAAGATCACTCAGAATAACATTCATAGCCTTAGCGTTGAAGCTAAATTCTAGCTTGTCATCCTTATTATCTAGTACAACTGGCTTTACATAACCAGTCTCTACCACATCCCATACATCTTCACCTAAATCCATTATGTAGGTTCTCAACCTAACTTTCCAGAAGGCAAAGTTTGTTCCATTGAACAAGGGGGCTTTATTGGTTGAAGTTCCTTCATGGCTAGTCATGTTTAAACTCTAGGATCTACCCTTAGATACAATGATCCAACTTTGATACCAATTGTTAGACAACTAAGAGGGGGGGTGAATCAATTGTTACCGTGATTAAATAATTATAAAAATTTTAAAATCATTACAGAACACTCAATGATGATCACAATAATGCAGGGAAGTAAGCAATAGAGTATTCAACATCAATCACACACATGAAGCACACAGAGACATATATTCCTGAGGAAAACCATAAAGGGAGAAAACCTCTTCTTCTTGATATGATAAGTAGTCTTTATTTTCTGTACATTATCATTCTTATGAGCACCAAATCATTGTGAGGCTACCACCTCTGTTTTACAAGTTGCAATTTGTTGAGAGCACTAACTCTCTGGTTTCTCTAGCACCCACTAGAAGGAAGCACCAACTCCCTGAGTGTTCCAGCACCAACTGGATGGAAGCATCAACTTCCAGTCACACATGCACCAACCTGCATAACCAAGAACGATATTTATCCCTTGCACCACCCTACCACCCTGGTTTTTCTAGCTTCAACCAAATGGAAGCTACAAATCACTGTGTTCAAGAACCCACTTGAAACTTTGAGGACAACAATCCTCCCTAGCACCACCCTACCACCCTGAAATATAAATCTTTGCTTACTGGAATATATTACAGTGATACAATATTTATCAATAGCTTACCAGTCTCATCACTGTTCTTCTACACTGCTTTGCTCTACCTGCATCGATGTTCTCCTCCATGCATACCAACCTCTTTGTTCAAATTTTTTGCTTCATTTCATACTCTGTTGCGTACATTCATTCTATGCGTTACACCTCTTATATACTCTTCTGGTCCTTTGCACAACCACCTTCTTCCCGCATGCAGAAAATATCACAGAGCCCTACCTCTCTTCTCTGTTATGCATATTATTCACATGCTGAGTCCTCTGCCATATCATCCTGGAAACTCTTTGTATTCTCTGGCGGTTATGCTCAGTCTGTTCACCATGAATGGTCATTCATCCTGAGATTATTTTTGCATCACTGGCAGTAACAGTCTTTGACACTTTTCAATCTATCGATTGTCTCTTCATTCCACTGATAGTTACCTCGAGTCTCTTCAGCTTCTCTAGCGATCACCCTAAATCCTCTTCGAATTCTATGGCAGAAACAATTAGTGGTTTCTGGCAGTTACCCAGAGAAGCTTCGTGCGCTCATGCCTTTGGCGTATTTTCCCTTTCTGAGAAAACTACATAGTGGGCGCTCGCTTTTCTGGCTAAGCCCCTTCCTTTCACGTGACCACGAGCTGTGACCACATGCCTGACCAAAAGGCACTTCACGATCTCAAACATCGGATATTCAGTTGCGAGTTTCCACAATTATCCCAACTCGTGATCTCTGATGTGGATCCTAGTGACGTGATAGTTTCTCCCTTAACCTTTCTATTAATGTGACCTTGGTTGTGACCAGGGTCCAAGCAAAAGGGTGCTTTGCGTTTCGTGAACTTGTGAACTTCGTCGTGCCTGATCAATGGTCCACACTCTCCCTTTGATCGATGACTGTGATCAAATCGTGACCTCGCATGTCGGGTGCTTGAACGTGAGCCAATCTTGACTCTTCCAACTCTCTATTCTCTATTCAACGCTCTGTGTCAGATCGACGACCCACAACCCTTTGTGATCCAACGATCCAGATCTTATTGGGACTTTGCATTTTGCGAAGTTGGAGGACTACTCACCTCCCTTCTCCCGACATCCAATTTTCTGAAACCTGCTCAAGATCAATGACCCACGATCCTCGGTGATCTGACGACTCAGATCATATCAAGACTTCTCATTTCACGAAGTTGGAGGACTACTCACCTCCCTTCTTCCGACTTCCAATTTTCTAAAACTGCTTTATTTGTTGCCACATGTCCTCCCCAGATGAACAGCTAGGATTACTGCGGCTCCCAGCTCCTCGGGTATTTTACTCATGCCTTTCCGATATTTGCGAGCGTTAGATCAACGACTCACAACTCTCCATGATCTAACGGTCTAGATCAACTCGTGAACTTGAACATCGCGAGTTCCTACAACTCTCACCTTTGACTTTTCCAGTTTGCGAGTCAGTGAAATGTTGATATCTTGCCACGTGTCCTCTGGGTCCAACAGCTCAGATCTCATCGTGACTTCTCATTTCGCGGAGTTGGAGGATGGATCTCGGCCATTATCCTCTTCCCAGTTATACTGGATCCAACGATTTTTGGTCCTCGACGCTTAGATCTAAAATATCAGATCTGTACTTCTCCTCTCCGCTTCCTCTGGTCACTGGACTCTGATCTAATGGACATCGGGTATTCGGGATTGGTGATCCAACGACCACGGTATCTCCTCCTCCTGAACTTATGCTTCCTCCAGACTTGGAATAATTTCTAAGTGTCAAAGGCCTTGACCTTTGATCCTTCTGTGAGTCCTGATGACTTTGGAACTCGTCTATGTTTCTGAAAAACACTATCTCTCCTACTCTTTGGCATTGAAGTTAACCTCATCCCTAGCGCACACTTGCACTCTGCGTGCAACTCTACGCTATTCCTCCTGAGATTTGATTGCACACTCTGCAAGTAATCATGCCATCATTGTTGTTGTTATTGCCTATAGACATGGCATTGTCGCTGTTGTTCTTTCCTGTAGACATGCCATCATTGTTGTTGTTCTTTCCATCATTGACAAGCACACTCTGCCTGTAAACATGCCAACAACTCCAATTCTTGACCAAATAAAATTGTAAGCAATTTGCGAAGCCAAATGGATTCACAGCTAGTCACACCCACTACCATATACTCTACCTCTGCTGAACTGAGTGCTACAAAAGTCTCCTTCCTGCTTAACCAGGTAATCAATATTGATCCCAAGATGAAGCAACACCCCGAGGTGCTATTTATGTCTATTGAATTTCCTTCCCAATCTGAATCTGTATATCCCTGCAAATCTACTCCATATTCTCCAAGATATCTCAATCCATACTCCACTGCACCTCTCAAGTACCTGAGCACATGCTTTGCTACGATCCAATGCACCTGCATTGAATCTACCATGAATTGAATCAAGGTGTTCACAACAAAACAAATATTTGGTTTGGTGTTGAACAAATACATCAAGGACCCTACCAACTGCTTGTATATCCTGAGATACACCAACCATGACTCTAAAGTGTCAATCTTATTCAAACTAGTAATCATAGGTGTAGCCATCGATTTACAATCCTACATCCTAAATCTGCTTAATATCTCTACTACATACTTCCCTTGTACAAGGAATATCTCTCTTGATTCTTGCCATACCTATAACCCCAAGAAATAATGCATCAAGCCAATGTCCTTCACATCGAACTTGCTAGCCAAATCTGCTTTGCAACCTGCAATAAGTTCCTCTGCACCCATGAGAATAAATCATCAATGTACAGAACCAAGATGAGAGGATCCTCTTGAACAAGTATTGGGTACAATTTAGGATCCCCCTCTCTCTTGGTAAATCCCATACTATGCAAGTGTCTATCGATCCTAAAATACCACACCTCGGGTGTCTGTTTGACTCTATACAAGGATTTCTTAAGCCTACAAACATGAGAATCCCTCCCAAGTGCCTCAAGTCCCTGAGGTTTCTCTATGTATACTTCCTCCTCAATGATCATGTTTAGGAACGACGTTTTCACATCCATATGATGTATCCTGCACTTCATAACTGAGGAAATAGAAATAACAACTCGAATAGAAGCATACTTGGCGACTATATAAAATGTCTCCTCATAGTCCACTCCCTCTTTCTGAGAGAACCCTCTTACCACAAAACTCTCCTTGAACTTCTCTAAGCTACCATATGCAAATGCTTGATCTTGTAGAGCCACTTGGAACTCACAACTAACTTCCCCTCTGGTCTCGACACTATTTCCCAAACATCATTCGTCGTAATAAAGGTGTACTCCTCTACCATGGCATCCCACCAAACCTACTGATCTATTTATTCCTCAAAATTGGAGGCTCAACATCAATGATGCCACTCATAACAGCCATATAGTTCAAAAAATTCTTTGGAGGCATGTGCTCTCTGACCACACTCATAGGAGCCTTACCAACATCCCTCAATGTATGTACTAGCACCTGGGTCTCCTGACATGTCTAGAAGGGGATAACTCCTTCTATCCAAATGAAGTCTAAACTACTCACTGTTGCTCATTCTTCGGATCCTGCTGCTCCTTGTCCTCTGTCAATGTTGATGATTCTTGAGAACTCTTAGATGCTAATTTATCCTTGAACTTCACATCTCCACTCACAACTATATTCCTCTTCATTGGAATGAAGATCCTATAAGCCTTTGAGGTCTTGTTGTTCCTCACAAATATGCCTTCTGTCCTAAAGGCTCCAACTTCATCCTCTTCTCCATCGACACATAGATGAAAACTGGAAAACCAAAGATCCTCAAATGTCCTATCTCTGGATTCACCCTTGAGAATGCCTCCTCTAGATTCTTGTCCCCCAATATCTTGTGAGGACTCTTGTTCTGCATATACACCGTCATATTATATTCCTCTTCCCATAAAAACATGGGAAACTTTTGATCATGTATCATAGCCTTGGAATAACCGATGATGGACTGATTCTTTCTCTTTGCAACCCCATTCTGCTGAGGGTTGTATGAGACTACTAACTCCCTCTTGATCCCCGCCTCCTTGCAGAAATACTTGAATTCATTGGAGGTGTAATCTCCCCTATTATCCGATCTCAATACCTTAATATTCATCCCTTTATGGTTCTCTACTTGAGCCCTAAACTCTCTGAACTGACTAAATACCTCATCCTTGGTCTTCATAAATAAGATCCAAGTTTTCCTAGAAAAATCATCAATAAGCATCACATAGTATGATGATCTCTGTAATGATGCTACTGACATCGAACTACTCACATCTGAATGGATAAGATTCAAGATACCCTTGGACCTACTCTTGATGCTTGGAAAATTATCCTTGGCATTCTTTCCAAGTACACACCCTCTGCACACTCCCTACTGCTCAATATTGAACACTAGAAGACCTGTAACAATATCCATTAGAATAAAAAATTCCTTGTAGTGTAGGTGTCCCAACCTCCTAAGCCACAAATCACATAGGTTGTCACTATTCTGTACCAAGGCCCAAACAAACTTACCCTGCAACTTGTATAAGGTTCCCTCTCTAACCCCAATGACCACTGCGTTGTTCGGGATAACTTTCAATGGGCGTATGAGTACCTTCCCTTGCTGAAAAGTGATGACAAAACCCCTATCCTCCATAGCTGAGACTGAAAGAAATTTTTTCTTCAAACCTGGTACATAAAGCACATCATGGGCATCTAACAAACTTCTTGAATCAAGATAGAATGTAATTGTTCCCTCTCCCTTCACTGCATACCTAGCATTTGTTAAGTTTTGAGCTATTATTAAGTTTCTTTTCAATTTACTAGATAACAATATCATAGATATGATCACTGAGAGAAACAAAATCACAAGATACACAACACTATCCTGGGAAACCCTCATGGGGGAGAAAACCCAACAAAACTTCCTTAATATAGATTGCCAATACAATTCCAAGACAATAAAACAAACCTCTAGATAATATCCAACACTGAGCAATGCACCTCTCTCTTGCTTCTTCTCCCAACTACAGCTCTCCAAACTTGTGCACTTGATGAGTGAATGAGTGAGTGAGATAATGAGGCACTAGCCTCCTTTATTTATACTAGCTGGCAGGCGCTGGAAATGTGTCTCTTCGCTAGGCATGACTAACTTCTCTTCTTAGTGGTTAAAACCAATTTAATTAGGCATGGGGGTCGAATTCTTAATTCGCATAATATATTTAGGGTTTGACCAATCCACAAAAGGGGATTTGGTCAAGTACAAAGACCGACATGATCAATCCACAAAAGGGGATTGATCTGATGAATAATAACTCAATAATAAATAGAATTATCTTTGTAGTTATAATATTTCAACACTCCCCCTTAACAAGAAGGGTATTCTACAACATCGTCAAGAGAGAGATAATGAAACAACATCTGGAACAATGACTGGAATATGTATAAATGATCAGAAGTTTTTCTCATCATCAATATCATCATCCACAACATGGAGATGGAATGACATCATCATCATCTAAATCAACATCAATTAGTATATCACTAATACATCATCATCATCAATAATAACATCAACAACAACATCATCATCATCACAACACATAGGTTGGAGCAACAACATCATCACAACATGAACACTGGAGAAAAAACATCATCACAACATAAAGGATGGAGCAACACCATCATCATCATCATCATCATGGAACAAAAAAATGAGGCATGTGTTACAACATTTGTGGTACTTTGACAGTCCCTAAGGAGCTTCCCATGAATACTAATATTCCCTAGGATATAAAATCCTAACGAAACTACCATGTGGTACTCTGAAAAACCATCCTTACCAGACCTTCAAGATCTACCCAGGAATCATAAGATTCCCTAGGATTATAAAAATCATAACGGATCTACCACTACTGACCACAACTAGAATATACATGCACAAGTACTCTGACAGACCTTCCTTACCGGACCTTCGAGATCTATCCAGGGAT
>ML788419.1:263735-276501 GCA_009831015.1 Picea engelmannii
CCTCAACCCATACAAAGCCTTCTTCAACATGAAAACATGAGTCTTTCTATATTCAACTTCAAACCCTTGAGTTTGTTCTATATACACTTCTTCTTCAATAACACCATTTAAGAAGGTTGTTTTCACATCCATCCGGTGTAACTTCCACTTCATCTTGGCTGCAAGAGCTATGATGGTTCTGATTGAAATGTATTTGACTACAAGATAAAACGTCTCTTCATAATCAATGCCTTCCTTTTGAGAAAATCCACGATCTACAAACCTTGATTTATATTTCTCAATACTTCCATCATCAACATGTTTTATCTTGTATAACCATTTGGAAGATACCACATCCTTTCTTTTCGGTCTGAGAAATATTTCCCATACATCATTTTTTATAATGGATTGGTATTCTTCTGTCATGGCATCTTCCCATTCTTTCTTCTGAATGGCTTCTTCAAAGAAAGTAGGCTCCTTCTCTAAGAGATCACACATCAAAGCCATATAACTAGAGAATGGATTAGGTTTCTTAACTTGTCTCATGGTTCCTTTGGGGTCACCATACTTCTCTCCATCTTGAATAAGTTCCCTTGCCCAAGCTAGATTTCTCTTGTGAGAGATCGTCATCTTGGGAGGTTCTTGAGATTCTGTCATATCATGATCTTCATGAATCTCATAATCGGGAGAAATTGTGACTTCCCTCACTGGTTCTACAACTCTGGTAGCTATAGGTTCTTCTTCATATACTTCTTCATGCTGACATCTCCTTGATTTCTTGAGTGCTGCATATTCATCAAAGGTTACATCTCTACTGATATCAATATGATGGTAACCTGGTATGCAAATTTTGAAGGCCTTGGAGACCTCATAGTATCCAATACATATTCCTTTCTTTCCTAAAGGGTCCAACTTGGTTCTCTTCTCTTTTAGAATGTGTATAAATATTGAACAACCAAATATTTTGAGATGGCTTACTTCTGGCTTCTTTTCGGAGAGGATCTCTTCAGGGGTTTTGAACCCAAGTGCACTATGGGGTAATTTGTTTTGTACATACACTGTTGTTATTACTGCTTTTGTCCATAAGTGCATTGGAAGATATTGATCGTGGATCATGGCCTTCATTGCTTCCATTATAGTTCTGTTCTTTCTTTCTGCTACACCATTTTTTTGAGGATTGTAGGGAGTCGTGAGCTCCCTCTTAATCCCTGCATATTTGCAAAATATTACAAACTAGTTTGAGGTGTATTCTCCTCCATTATCTATCCTGAGTATCTTGATATTTATTTATGAAAGATTCTCTATCAAGGCTTTGAATTCCTTGAATTTACCAAACACTTCATCTTTTGATTTTAAAAGGTAAACCCAAGTTTTGCGAGAATAATTATCAATGAATGACACAATATAGATACCCAATAAGAGAGGTTGATGTCATTGGGACACAAACATATGAGTGGATGAGTTATAGAACACCTTCTTCTTTACTCTCGCTCTTCAGGAAAACATTCTTTATGTTCTTTCCTTGTGCACATCCCTTGCCTTCATGATCAACTTTGAATTCTGGTAGACCTATGACTACCTTGCTCACATATGGTAATGCCTTGTAGTTGATGTGAGCTAGTCTTCTATGCCAAAGTTCACATGGAATTTCAATGGAATGAGTTAGGGATGCAACTGGGTGACCTTTGTTGAAATAATATAACTGCAAAGTGTATTCTAATTATTATTGTGGAATTATTCATTAGATCCCCTATTGCGGATTGATCATGTCAGCTATTGCAAAATACCAAATCCCCTTTTGCGGATTGGTCAAAACAAAATTGTAATTGGCAGAATAAGAAGTCGGCCCCATAATATATTAAAGGTGGTTATAACCACCCAGATTGAGAAGTCGGCCTTGCCAGTGAAGAGACACTTCCACACATGCCAGAATTGTATAAATAAGGAGGCTAGTGCCTCACTTAGACACACACTCACTTGTTCATTCAGGAGCAAGTTTTATAGCTGCAGTTGGAGAAGAGAGAGAGAGAGAGAGAGAGAGAGAGAGAGAGAGAGAGAGAGAGAGGCGTATTCTTGGGAGATGACTTTCTGTATTTGTTTGAGTTATCTCTTGGCATTGTATTGGCTATTTATAATAAGGAAGTTTTGTTGGTTTTTATCCCTCGTGAGAGTTTCCTAGGATAAATGATGTGTCTCTTGTGATTGTGCATTTCTTAGTGATCCTATCTTATGCTATTCTTATCTATTGAAATGCAAAGAACTCTAATAATATCTTAAACCTTAACATGGTTTCAGAGCTAAGCTGAAGAGAGCATCTTTCACAAGAGAAAGTGAAAAACGTCACTGTTGCCATACATGCAAATTATGGCTTTTTGTTGGTGAAGTATTTCAACCCTAAAACCATCTAGAAAAGTGCGCCCTTCCTTAAGGATCACTTTGGAATCCTCAGGGCAACTTTTCAGTGGCTAGATCTCCTGGAAAGTGAAACCCTAGTTTTCACAAAGTACTAGAAAACTAGAGTACCAGAAGTACCAGAAGTACTAGAGTACCATAAGTACCAGAAAACCAGAAGCTCCAGTCCAGAAATCCACTGGTCAAGTTTGAAGGGGTAAAAATTGGATTTTCAGAAATTTGACTACACCAGCTTACTTGTCTCAGCTCAGTGCATCTATCCCTTGGATAAGAATTTCAAAATTTGAAGTTTGAAAAATTAGGGTTTCATCATAAAACCCTAAGTTGCAGTCTAAGAACCAGTTGCAATATCAATTGCAATTGCAGTATCATTTGAAGTTGTAGACGTAGTACAAGTTGCAGTCACCCTCGAAGTTCTTAAGAGTTGGTTATCATTACCGCTACTACCAGATGGTGCCACTACCTGCAAATGCTATCAGAGGTATGTACTCACATATGTTTAAATGGTTAAACTTTAAAGAGTATTTGCAGGAGAAGGGATCTCTTTTCATAGATCCAGAAGGATCTCAAGATCCAACACATTCATAAGAATAATGCAACTCAGGTTTGATTATTCTGATATGCATCTATTTGTTATGACATTATCTTGATCAGTGTTGCATGTTGAAGCCATGATCAAATTATTAGATGGATTAAAGTAGAGATCATAGAGTTTATTCTCTAACCTAACTTTCCGTCAAGAGAGAATATTGTCCTAGTGCAAAAGATAGGTTGAATAAAACACTTGTCATCTTGAGTGAAGGAGACTTGGAAGGAAAGTAACAACACACTCATTCTCAAGGACAAGACTCCAAGTTCTAGGAGAAATCTCTTGTGTTAGTTCTAGGTTGCCATGGAGGAATGTTTGATCACAACACTATGAGAGTGTTGACCTCATTTCGTATTGTACTCCTTACCTTTAATCTTTGCTTCAGACAATTTACAACTGATAGCTCTAAAGGAGCTACTGTGATGATTGTTCATGCTATTTCTTAATATTATCAAAAGAATGTTACTCTTGCTTGTTGTTTTGTTTACCTTGTTCAAGGTCACAGACAATAACCCTGAGGAAGCTATAGTCAAAGTTGCAGAAGGAAACGTACTAAAGGAGAAACCGTAAAAGAAGCAATCATCATTGGAAAAGAAGAAGGTGGCTTGTATAAGCTAAAGGGTCACTTAGAAGTTGCCATGATCCACGCCATTGAGAATCCATGTGAAGTTTGGCATAGAAGATTAGCCCACATCAACTACAAGGTGCTACCATACGTATGCAAAGCAGTCACAGGTCTACCAAAACTCAAGGTTGGCCATGAAGGCGTGTGCAATGGATGTGCACAAGGGAATAACATCAAGAACCCTTTTCCGAAGAGAGACAACAAAGCAGAAGGATTCCTAGAACTCATTCATTCAGATGTGTGTGGCCCAATGCCATCATCCTCCATTGATGGGTATGTATACTATGTATCATTTATTGATGATTATTCTCATAAGACCTAGGTGTACTTTTTGAAATCTAAAGATGAAGTGTTCAATAAATTCAAGGAATTCAAAGCTTTGATAGAGAATCTTTCTAAAAGAAAGATCAAGATACTCAGGTCAGATAATGGAGGAGACTACACCTCAAAAGTGTTTGTAAACTTCTACAAAGATGTAGGGATCAAGAGGGAGCTCACCACTCCCTATAATCCTCAACAAAATGGTGTAGCAGAAAGAAAGAAGAAAACGATCATGGAAGCTATGAAGATCATGATCCATGATCAAGATCTTCCAATGTGCTTATGGGCAGAAGCAACAATGACAACCATATATGTACAAAACCGATTTTCCCATAGTACACTTCGGTTCAAGACCCCGGAAGAGATGTTCACCGGAAAGAAGATAGAGGTAAGCCATCTCAAAATATTTGGCTGCCCAATATTTATACATAATCCGAAAGAGAAGAGAAATAAGTTGGAACCCTCAGGAAAGAAGGGAATATTTGGGACACTGTGAGGTCTCCAAGGCCTTCAAGATTTATATACCAGGTCACCATCACATTGAGATCAGGAGGGATGTGACCTTTGATGAAGATGCAATGCTTAAGAAATCAAGAAGATGCCAACTTGAAGAATTATATGAAGAGAAACCCGTAATCATCAGAGTTGCATAATCAGTGGGGGAGGTTCCCAGAGCTGCAGAACCAGTGAGGGAAGTTGTAACTTTCCCTGATGAGAAAATTCTATAAGACCATGACATAGTAGAATTTTGAGAACCTCCTCAGATGACGATCTTCCATAAGAGAAAGCCGGCTTGGGCTAGGGATCTTATTGAAGACGAAGAGAAGTATGGTCTTCCTGAAGGAACCACAAGACAGGTGAAGAGACCTAAGCCATTCTCCAGTTATATGGCTTTGATGTGCGATCTCCAAGAGAAAGAGCCTACTTGCTTTGAAGAAGCCATTCAAAAGAAATAATGGGTAGATGCTATGAAAGAAGAATACCAATCCATAATAAAGAACGATGTATGGGAAATAGTTCCCGGACCAAAGAGCAAGGATGTCGTATCTTCTACATGGCTCCTCAAAATAAAACATGCTATTGATGGAAGTATTGAGAAGTATAAAGCAAGATTTGTCGCTCGTGTCTTCTCTCAAAAGGAAGGCATCGACTATGAAGAGACATTCACTCCTGTAGCCAGATACACTTCAATAAGAACCATCATAGCCCTTGCAGCTAAGATGAAGTGGAAGTTACACTAGATGGACGTAAAGACAACTTTCTTAAATGGTGTCATCGAAGAAGAAGTGTATATAGAGCAACCTCAAGGATTTGAAGTTGAAGAAAGGAAGTCTCATGTCTACAAGTTGAAGAAGGCCCTGCATAGATTGAAGCAAGATCCTAGAGCTTGGTATGGTAGGATAGACAACTTTCTGACAAGCTTGGGCTTTACCAAGAGTAAAGCAGATTCTAACCTCTACTTCAAGGTTATGAATGATGAGCCTGTAATATTATTACTGTATGTGGATGACTTATTCTTAACTGGAGAAGAAAATCTCATCACCGAATGTAAGAAGAGGCTCGCTTCGGAATTTGAGATAAAAGACCTTGGCCTAATGGATTATTTCTTAGGTCTTGAGGTATGGCAGAGTCCAGAGAGGATCTTCCTTAACCAAGGGAAGTATGCAGTCGAAATACTGAAGATAGTCAACATGTTAGAGTGCAAGTCCATGAATACACCCATGGAAATGAAGCTAAAGCTACTAGTTGACACTTCGTTAGAATTGATTGATGCCACACTATATAGACAAATCATTGGATCGCTGATGTACCTGATGAACACCAGACCAGACATTTGTTTTGCCGTGAACACCTTGAGTCAGTTTCTGGTAGAACCCAGACATGTTCACCTAGTTGCTGCAAAACATGTGATGAGGTACCTTAAGGGTACATTAGATTGTGGTCTCAGCGATGATGGAGATCATGATGTCACACTTAGTGGGTACACTGATTCAGATTGGGATGAAAGTGTCTTTGACAGGAAGAACACTTCAGGATGTTGTTTCAATTTGGGATCATCCATGATCTCATGGCAGAGTAGGAAGCAATCCAACATTGCTCTCAGTACAACGAAAGCATAATACATTGCTGCGTGTTCTGCCAGCTGCGAAGCTATATAGATTCGTAAGTTATTGACTGGTCTATTCGACCTAGAGATGGAATAAACCACGATCCTATGTGACAACCAGAGATACATAAAGATGACAAAGAATCATGTATTCCATGATAAGTCGAAGCACATAGAGATCCGATATCATTACATCTGTGACATGGTGCAGAGAGGAGCCATAAAGCTCCAGTACATTAGCACGGATGAACAGGTTTCCGATGTGTTGACCAAGCCTCTATCTCATGTAAAGTTTGAGCATTTTCGAGATAATCTTGGTATAGTCCAAAAGGACCTTCCTCGAAAGGGGGAGTAGTGTTGTGATAAGATATATCTAGTATTGTGCTTCCAGCTTAACCGCTATGATGTAAAGCCAGTCTAGTTGTTGTGTTGAGATGTGCCTAGTATTGTGCTTCTAGCTTAACCGCTGTGACGTAAAGCAAGTATATTTGTTGTGTTGAGATGTGCCTAGTACCGTGCTTCCAGCTTAACCACTGTGACGTAAAGAAAGTCTAGTTGTTGTGTTGAGATGTGCCTAGTATTGTGCTTCCAGCTTAATCATTGTGACGTAAAGCAAGTCTAGTTGTTGTGTTGAGATATATCTAGCACTGTGATTCAAGCTTAATTGTTGTGATGTAAAGCCAGTCTAGTACCTTGCTTCCAGCTTTATAGCTGTGACGAAAAGCAAGACGAGTACTGTGCTTCCAACTTTATATCTATGACAAAACGAAAAATGAGTACTGTGCCTCCAACTTGATTGTTGTGACAAAAAGCAAGACAAGTAATGTGCTTCCAGCTTGATATTTGTGATGTAAAGCCAATCCAGTATTGTGCTTCCAGCTTGATTGCTGTGATGAAAATCAAGACAAGTACTGTGCTTCCATCTTGATAGTTGTGACGTAAATCCATTCCAGTATTGTTCTTCTGGCTTGATTGTTGTGACGAAAAGAAAGACGAGTACTGTGCTTCCAACTTGATAGCTGTGACATAAAGCCAGTCCATTATTGTGATTACAGCTTAATTGTTGTATAGTGTGCCAACCTCGTGTTGTGATGATGTTCCAGCCTCATGCTGTGATGATAAGCTAGCCTCGTGCTGTGATGATGTGACTAGCCTCGTGTTGTGACGATGATGTATCAGTTTTATAATAATCCATATTGATGTAGATGATGATTTCATTCCTTTGATAATGACGATGTTGCCGATGAGAGAAACTTTCGATGATTTATAAATATGATAGTCAGTGTTCCAAGATGACATTGATGATGTTGTCCTCTCACCCACTTGATGTTGTCCTCTCTCTCGCCTAATGCTATTGAAGAATACCCTTCTTGTTAAGGGGGAGTGTTGAAATAATGTAACTGCAAAGTGTATTCTAATTATTATTGTGGAATTATTCATTAGATCAATCCCCTATTGTGGATTGATCATGTCGACTATTGTAAAAGACCAAATCCCCTTTTGCAGATTGGTCAAAACATAATTGTAATTGGCATAATAAGAAGTCAGCCCCATAATATATTAAAGAGGCCCCATAATATATTAAAGGTGGTTAAAACCACCCAGATTGAGAAGTCGGCCCTACCAGTGAAGAGACACTTCCACACGTGCCATAATTGTATAAATAAGGAGGCTAGCGCCTCACTTAGACACACACTCACTTGTTCATTCAGGAGCAAGTTTTGGAGCTACAGTTGGAGAAGAGAGAGAGAGAGAGAGAGAGAGAGAGAGAGAGAGAGAGATTCTTGGGAGAGGAATTTCTGTATTTGTTTGAGTTATCTCTTAGCATTGTATTGGCTATCTATAATAAGGAAGTTTTGTTGGGTTTTCTCCCCCATGAGGGTTTCCCAGGATAAATGATGTGTCTTTTGTGATTGTGTATTTCTTAGTGATCCCATCTTATGCTATTTTTATCTATTGAAATGCAAAGAACTCTAATAATATCTTAAACCTTAACAACCTTTCAGCTTATACAAGCCACCTTCTTCTGTTCCAATAACAATTGCATCTTCTATAGTTTTTCCTTTAGGCCACATAAGAACTTCTCCATCTATGAAAGAAACTCTGAAGCCTTTCTTATCTAAAGCTGAGATAGAAAGTAAGTTCTTTGTCAAACTTGGTACATATAGTACATCCTTCGTCTTCATTGGGGTTCTTGACTCAAGTTTGTAATTTGACTCTCCCACACCTTTGATAGGGTACTGATAATCATCTCCAAGTGTAACTTTCTAGGGAATTTTTTTTTTCTGTAAGGCTAGAGAGAATGTCTCTTTGACCCGTCAAGTGCTTGGAAGCACCACTATATATGATCCAAGTATCCTCACCAGGTGACACTGATCATGAGAGGGAAGAGATTAAGACATAATATTCAATTTGTTCTTTAATCATCTTTGTGGGTGGATATTCATCTTCAAATGTATGGGCATGGTGCCTTTTGTTTCTCTTCTTGTATTCTTCTCTTCTACATGGACAATTTTTGGCAATATGTCCCATCTTATCACAATGGTAGCATTGATAAGAGGAGAAATATATTTCTCTTCTTTGACCTTTCTCAAACTTCTGGAATTTCTTTGGAGGGTGAGATTATTTATGTTGATGAGTCTCCTTATGGAAGTGAGACCTCTTCTTTCCTCCTTTAGCATGAGAAGCTAGGGCTTGATCTTCATTTCTTGATAGTACCACTTCTCAATTAGCTACTCTTGCTTCTTCTTGAATGCATTCTCCCCAAAGACTGCCAAATTGTAGTTTTTCCTTTCTGGCACAAATATTTTGGATGAATGTATCCCAAGACCATTAAGAGCTGTCATTATTGTAGATTTTAACCTTGTACAATATTTACTGCAAATAGATTTTCAGTAAAAGAATAGAAAAGATACAATGGAAAATACAAACATTACACAGATATTTTTCCCTTGGAAACCCAAACCGGGAAAACCAACATATTCTATATTCATTGATAGTGTTACATTGTTTACAATACAATATACATATAGGAGCTAGCGACATCCAAAACTCTAACCCAATGACCTGGATTAGTCAACAACCCTAATTCCTTAACTAGAAATAGAAAACCATCGGCAAAGAAACCATGTGCTGAAAAACCACATAAATATGTGACACGTTTCCCAGGCATAAAAGTTTTTTCTCGGGGGCACTGCCCCCGAACCCCCACATGGGGGTATTTCCCCCCCCTGCACATCCGACACAACACAGACACTACTACTCATGCAAAGAATATAACAAATACCCAACATTCTCCCGCTTCTTATTTTCTTTGCATACAGGGGGTTACATAGTCAACAATGCACATGGATCCTCTACACCAAGAGAACTTCTCGGTGCTCACAGATTTTTTTAATGAATCTGCAACATTCTTCAAAGTGTCCACCTTCATCAACGATACTTTCTTTTCTTCAATGATGTCTCTTACAAAGTGATATTGAATACCAATATTCTTTGTCTTTGAATGATAAGCCCGATTCTTCGCCAGAAAAATTGCACTCTGATTATCACAATCTATCCTTACAACTTGTTGTACCAACCCAATACTTGAACACAATATTTGTAACCATACTGCTTCCTTACTTGCATGAGTGGCTGCCATGTATTCAACTTCTATAGTTGAAAGTGCCACTACAACCTATCTTTTTCTCATCCAACTTATTTCTCCTCCAAACAGGTTAAACACATAGCCACTTGTATATCTCCTACGATCCAGATCTCCAGCCTAGTCTACATCCACAAATCTATGTATATCCACCACTCTGTCCAATCTTGGTCTTCCTTCATAGCACAATCCATATCTAGTAGTGCCACACAAATGCCTAAAAACCCTTTTTACTGTTGTCCAATGCTCCTTCCCTGGTTTTGACATATACCTGCTCAAAACTCCCATTGCATGTGCAATGTCCGGTTTAGTATAGACCATTGCATACATCAAAATGCCAACTGCACTTGCATATGGAACACGAGACATGTCCTCCTCCTATTCCTGTGTCTTGGGACACTGATCCACATATAACTTTACCCCAACAGGAATATGAACCTTGACTAGTTTACATTCCTGCATATTAAACCTATGCAATATTGTCTCGACATATTTTCTCTGATTTAACCAGATTTTCCTCTTTTTCCGATCTCTTTTAATTTCCATACCCAAAATGGAATTTGAAGCACCGAGATCCTTCATGTCAAATTTAGAGGACAACCGAGTTTTCACATCTTGGATAATCTCCTTGTTGTTTCCTATCAACAACATGTCATCCACATACAAGAACAAATAAATCAAATGATCACCAATTAATTTAAAATACACACAATGACCCTCTTTGTTTCTTGTGAAGCCAAGTCCCAACATATAAGTCTCAAATTTTTGATACCACATCCTTGGTGATTGTTTTAAACCATACACGGACTTTTTTAGCTTGCATACTAGCTCTTTCTTTCCCTTCACAACATAACCTTCTGGTTGCTTCATATAGATTTATTCTTCCAGATCCCCATGTAGGAATGTTGTCTTCACATCCATTTGTTCTACTTCAAAATCAAACGAAACAACAAAAAATAACATAAATTTTATAGAGGTTAACTTGGCAACAGAAGAAAAAATCTCACCAAAATCAATTCCCTCAACCTGAGAATAACCCTTTGCTACTAACCAAGCTTTGTATTTCTCCACTTTTCCTTCTGCATTAATATTCTTTTTAAATACACATTTGTTTCCAATAGGATTTCTTCCAGTCGGCAACTACATTGCATTCCAAGCCTCATTCTTATCCAAAGCTTCCATTTCTTCGTCCATGGCCCTTTTCCAGAGATTTCCATCCTCTGAATCCACTGCCTCCCTGACAGTTCTAGGATCATCATCAGTAATAGACAAAGAAAAATCTGAACGGAAATCAGATGGAGGATACCTTTTCGGTAGCTTTCTATCTCAAACCGATCTCCTCAATACTGGAGTATGCAGATCTTCTTCTTTTGATTCAATGTTCTTCTGTAGAGTCTGATTCATCATCCTTTAAATCAAACTCTATTTTCTCTAGTTCTTACTTACTTGGTAGGAATTCCTGTTTAACAACATCCTTCATTTCTCTAAATACCACATCTCAGCTATACACTACCTTCTTAGTTTCTGGGTTCAAAATCTTATAAACTTTGAGACCATCTTTGTATCCAATAAAGATAAAATTTTCAGCCTTCTTATCTAGCTTACTCCTATTTTCCTTTGGAGCATGAACATATGCATCACAACCAAATACCTTGAGATGTGTGAGAGAAGGTTCCTTACCAGTCCATACCTCTTGTGGATTATTTTCATCCAATGTTGATGAGGGTGATCTATTGACCAGGTAACATGCAACACCCACTGCCTCTGCCCATAATTCTTTCCCTAACCCGACACCACTGAGCATGCACCTTGATTTTTCCATTAACGTCTTGTTCATCCTTTCTGCAACTCCATTATGTTGAGGTGTATATGGAGTAGTCTTATGCCTTTCTATACCACAATTCTTACAAAATTCTTCAAATTCATTCCCTTAGAACTCTCCGCCATTATCTGTCCTCAACACCTTAATTCTTTTATCTGTTTGATTCTCAACAAGGGCCTTAAACTCTTTAAACCCATAAAAGACTTCATATTTCTTCCTGAGGAAATATATCCAAGTATTCCTTGAGAAGTCATCTATAAATGAGACATAGTACACATATTTTCCCAATGATGGGACTGATACAGGTCCAAAAACATCACTGTGAACTAGCTGTAAAATTCCTTCTACCCTCGTTGCAGGAGAAGGGAATCTTACCCGATTCTGTTTCCCATATACACAATGTTCACAGAAATAAAAATCCAGAGAGCAGTTAGACATACCTTCAACCATACCTTTACTGTGTAGTAGTCGAAGACCCTTCTCTCCGACATGCCCCAATCTTTGATGCCACAACATAACTTTTTCTCCAGAGACTTTAAGACTTCTTTCTTCTTCAACTTCAATATCAGGAACAATGGAACTATTATAACCATCACTAATAGTGCTTCCTTGCAGCTTATACAGAGTTCCAAACCGAACTCCCTTCAACAACACCATTGCTCCTCGAATCATCCTGTAGGTTTACTTTTCAAATATTGTTTCTACCCTTGCATCATCCATTTTGCTTACATAAATCAAGTTTCTAAACAAACCTGGGATGTGCAGAGCACCAGGCAATGTTCTAATCCTTCCATCTATGAGCCTCAACTTGACTTTTCCTCGTCCTATGATTCTGGTTGTCGAATCATCACCTAAGAAAACATTACTTCCATCATACCTTTTCATATTCGCAGAACCACTCCCTGTGGGGAGACATATGAAAGGATGCACCAGAGTCAACCAACCATGCCTCATGATATGCATGTGTGCTTGAAGAAGCCAAGTACACATCCTCTCCTTCCTTGGAGGTATTTTCTTTTGTAGAAGGAGATTCTTCAGATCTTTTTTTTTTCTCAAATTTGGATCTACACTGCTTCTTGTAGTGCCCTTATTTTCCACATTTCCAACATACCTTTACAAACTTTCTGGGAGATTTAGATCTACCCTTAGAGTTAGATCTCCCACTTGAGAACTTAGATCTATTTCTTTCCTGGGAACGTCTGTTACACATCAAAATTACTCAGCTGGATAAGTGTCGCATGTTCCTCTCAATTGTCGTAAGTGTC
>ML788419.1:306953-327941 GCA_009831015.1 Picea engelmannii
AGTGTCCATGTTAAGCATTTTCTGTCTAGAGTTAGGGTCAATCTCTTAGAGGCGATCTACCTATCCGCAGGGAGATTTTCCTACAACAACGTCCTCTTGCAAATAATGTGTATGTGCTATGTCCTTCCATATTCTTTCGTCTCATCTCCTCCGACAACAAGGATGAGACCACTTCATCAAACTTCAAGGAAGTTGTATTACTACCTATGGCCACGACCATACTATCCCACAAGTCTGGTAAAGAACACAGTAAATTGATACATTTATCTTCATCTGAAATTTTAATCTCAACATATACTAACTAACTTACCATAGTATTGAATGTGTTCAAATGCTATGCCACCGAGTCTCCATCTCTCATCCTCAGGTTATACAGCTTCTTTCTCAGGAATAGTTTATTTACTAGGGACTTAGACTGATACAACTTCCCCAACTTATCCCATAAATCCTTGGCTGTAGCTTCCTCTGACACATTCAGTAATACTGAATCTGAAAGACATAGTCAGATTGTGCTCTTTGCCTTCCAATCCAAATTTTTCTAGTCATCTACTGAAGTTACTGTAGGTGCAGTACCTGGATCTACCACGATCCACTAATCTCTATCCACTAACAGATCTTCCATATTGAGTGTCCACAACTTCGAATTGCTCGCCATTTCTTTTCACTTGAATAATAAATACCACAGATCTCCCACAGTAACAAGGCTTATCACAGTCCCGAGCCAAACCCTTGACCACAAAGGAATCCCCCTGAAGCCAACAAAGCTGTGATACCAAATGTAGATTTTAACCTTGTACAATATTTACTGCAAACAGATTTTTAGTAAAAGAACATAAAAGATACAATGGAAAATACAAACATTACATAGAGATTTTTCCCTTGGAAACCCAAACCGGAAAAACCAACATATTCTATATTCATTCATAGTGTTACATTGTTTACAATACAATATACATATAGGAGCCAACAACATCCAAAACCCTAACCCAATGACCTGGATTAGTCAACAACCCTAATTCCTTAATTGGAAATAGAAAACCATCGGCAAAGAAACCATGTGCCGAAAAACCACCTAAATATGTGACACGTTTCCCGAGGCAAAAAACAATTTCTCGGGGGGCGCTGCCCCCGAACCCCCGTGCAGGGGGGCTTTCACCCCCCCTCAAACCCCCCTGCGTGTTCGGTGCAACGCAAAAACTACTACTCATGCAAAGAATATAACACATACCCAACAATTATGAGTTCATCTTCATCTAGAGTATCTCCAATTGCTTCTAGTTGTTCCTTGAATTGAGATATTCTAGAGAAATATTCATGGACTATTGCTCCTTTTTTCATCTTTGTATTCTTGAGTTGAGTTCTCAAGTTCAACTTCCGGTTAATTTTATTTCCTTCATACATCCTGGTTAGGGCATCAAACATTTCTTTTTGAGTTTTCTTTGAATCCACTTGAGGGATCAAGTGATCTTTAATCAATTCTGCAATGGTTCTTTTAGCCCTAACCATGTCCTTCTGGTGTTTTTCTTTAGTTGTAACATTGGTAGGTTCTAGTACATATTCTTTAATGAATATTTCTAGGTCATTCTCTTCAAGAATGAGTGAAATCCTATACTTCCAGGAACAAAATTTATCCACACCTTCTAGCTTGTCAACAAGCTTGGTGTTTGCAGACATCTTGACCTGGAGCTGGGAAAATGACCAAAAAATGAAAGTGCTCAGAAATTAAATATGAACTTACTAGGAGGTGCACTAGGTTGAGGCAAGTAGGCTGGTGCAGTCAGATTTCAGAAAACCCAATTTTTTTCCCTTTCAAATTTGACCTGCGGAAATATGGACTCGTACTTCTGGTACTGGTTCTGGTTTTCCGGTACTAGTGAAAAATAGGGTTTCACTTTTCAGGAGTTTTATCCACTAGAAAAGTGTGCTCAAGATACCAATGATTTCACTAGGCTAGAGCAAACTTCCTTGATGAGTTTTAGGATGAAAATCATCTTCAACAAAAGCCCTAATTTTCTTGTACGACAACAATGATGTTTTTTCTTATCCAGTGAAAGGTTCTCTCTTCAGCTTAGCTCTGATACCATGTTAAGTTTTGAGATATTATTAAGTTTCTTTTAAATTTACTAGATAACAATAGCATAGATATGATCACTGAGAGAAACACAATCACAAGTTACACAACATTTATTCTGGGAAACCCTCATGGGGGAGAAAACCCAACAAAACTTCCTTAATATAGATAGCTAATACAATGCCAAGACAATAAACCAAAACACTAGAGAATATACAACACCAAGCAATGTGCCTCTCTCTTCCTTTTTCTCCCAACTGCATCTCTCCAAAATTGTGCACCTGATGAGTGAATGAGTGAGTGAGATAATGAGGCACTAGCCTCCTTTATTTATACTAGCTGACAGGCACTGGAAAGGTGTCTCTTCACTGGGCAGGGCCGAATTCTCTTCTTAGTGGTTAAAACCACTTTAATTAGGCCTGGGGGCCCACTTCTTAATTAACATAATATATTTAGGGTTTGACCAATCCACAAAAGGGGATTGATATGATGGATAATAACTCAATAATAAATAGAATACTCTTTGCAGTTACAATATTTCAACAACATCATCACCAAACTCCACATGAACCTTTGAGTCCTTCTTTGTCAGAATGCTAAACAACTCTCGTGCCTCTGTCATATGATGATATGCACCACTATCCAAGAACTAAGCACCCCTCATTGTTGTGCTAGTAGAAAGGGAAGAAATCATTGATTAATCCTTCTCAAACTTTGTTGCAAACTCATCAAGATACGTCTCTGCTGATGTTGTTGTCTATGTCTTTTCATTACCCTTCTTCTTCTTCTTCTTCGGACACTGAGATGCATAATTCCCATTCTTATGACATGAGAAACACTTGATTTTACTCAAGTCCTTCTTCTTCCCTGGCTGTGATGATCCTCCATCACTGTTACCCTTCTTACTAGAACTCCTTCATTTTCCCTTCTTTGTCTTACTGACAAGGGACAAGTTCTCTTCAGTACCTCCTTTATTGCTTCCTTTAGACTCTTCCTGAATCTCTTCTTCGACGCAATCATCCCAAATTCTCTCCCAATTTGGGAGATTCTCCTGAGAACAAACTCCTTTGACAAATGGTTCCCATGACTTAGGAAGACCATTCAATGCCACATTCATGAGCTCTGCATCCTCTTTTTTCTCCCCTATGGTTGCAAGTTGATCATGCACCTGTGTGATCCTCATGAGATAACTGGTAACATTATCTGATCTAGACATATAAACCGATATGAGTTTATTCCTTGAGATCATCTTCCTATTCATGTTCTTTCTTTGGAATAAAATTACCAAGGCATCAAACATATCTTTGGTCGTCATCTTCTCGATTAGGTTAGGAATGAGATGATCCTTCACTGACTCCAAGAGGAACCTCTCTACTTTGATCTCCTTCTTGTTGTGAGCATCTAAAGATGTCGGATCTGTTGGTGGAGTAATTTCTTATCCACTAACTTCCAAAGGTCATACTCCTTCAACGCCAAAGTAACTCTTGCTTTCCAATATAGGAAGTTAGATTCTCTATCCAATCTGTCTTCAACTCTCAACGATGTTCCTGCCATCCCTAAGACCTGATGAACTGCTCTGGAAATAACATGCCACTGGAAAACTACCCCTATACTGATCTGGCTTCCATTCAGAGCATGTGCTCTTATACCATGTTGGAATTTTTACTCCAACACATAGGTACTTTGTTATATAATTATTTCCTTACTGCAATAAAATTATCATCTCACAAAACAAAAATACACTATTATCAATTAACTAATTACACAATTAATTAATAAAATAAATTTACTTTAATAATTCCTTTAACTAAAGTAAATTTAAGAGTAGAAGGATTTGGACAATTTCCACACATCTAGACACATAGACCTATGCGAAAATACATGTCTGATGCTACCACTAACATCAACAAACATCAACAATGGCTAGCCAAGGTATTTCTAGGATTAAAAGATCCCCCCAGTGAGGTTTTGGGTTGTAGGATAATAAAGTCCCTGGGATATTCCCATGAATATACGGAGATCACTACGTTTTCTAAGATTCCCTTTGGTTTAATAGTTGACCTGTCAGCAAGCTGGAGTATGGTTGGGGTTTCCCTAAGGCTAGTGAGTCCTAACGATTCTATGGTTTCTTGCGTCATGCATTAATGGGAACACAAAGGTCGATTAATGTGTTTCTAATGAGTTTATTATTAATCTTCACATTAACTACCGGGCTACTAGGGTCAAAGTATTTGTCTATGAGAACTCGCCCCATTATTAGGTCTGAAAGTTTACCCATAACATGGACAATTTGAGGGTCCTTATTTTTTCTACCAGGTTTCCTTAAACAAAGTTCCCTTACCGCTTTCAAATAGATAGGAACATCTTTCATGGATTGGAACATTGGTATTTTAACACACATTCTTGAGTTCCCCCAAGAAGTTGAATTTAGTTTGATTAAGAGGTTTCTCTAGGTTTAATATTTCTGGATAGGGTGGGTTTTGAAGTTCAGGGTGGGAATTATCAACTTTGACAGGTTCATGAGATTGTTTTTGTTTTGGTTCTTCTTTCGAAACATCCTCATTCAAATCTTCAATATGAATAGGAGGTTGGTCCTTGGTTAATGTCTTCCCAAATCGAAGATGGATATCATTGCAGTCCATGGAAGAGATGGAATAAGTAGGGTAGGAAGCAAGCCCGACAACTTGTGTTGATTGGCATAGCCTCCCGTTATTATGGTTAGGGGTGGATTGTGAAGGTAATTGTGGTCGAGGAGGGGATAATGTGGATGCTTGCATCTGTGGAGGGGGTAGAAGTTGCATGGCTGGCTATGGTATGGGATGTTGAGGGCCTCCTAAAGTGGGATTTCGATTTCTCCACCCCTATTGTCATAACTGGTTTGGAGGAGGAGACACCCATGATTGAGTTGGCAGACACCATGTATGAGAAGTATACTACATGGAAGGGTTAGTCCAATGTGAATTGAAATATTGAGATTGGCCTTGAACCATACCTTGAGGTCTGGGTTGCCATGGTCACTTCTGAGAGAAAAATCATAGTTGCTCTGGTTCCTCAACTTTCTGATAGATATCTTTTGGTCTTGGTAAAGATGGACAGTTGAAACTAGCATGGTAGTCACTACATATTCCGCAAACCTCAATTTGGCCCAATGGGAATTCCTTCCACGAGTGTTTTATTCTACATTTTGGGAAAAAGATGACCAAATATCATTCTGCCTCTTCTTTCTTCTTCTTCATTTGTAGTGTATCCAACTGGGACCTCAAGGAACTAAGTATATCAGTCTTGAAGTCCTTTAACATGTTCCCAATCTCTACTCTTGTGACTCCACCCCCAACAGTCTTTCCAGTCCATGTTAATATTTTGCTAGTCCTCATTAATATTTCCCTTGGCCCTTTACCTCTTTTTGAAGTACCCCTGGAATATTTGCGATGAAGTTCCAAGATAACATCATATTATAATCGAGAAACATCTCCTCTTCCCATCATGTTGAGGAGTTCAATGAAATCATATCGAATTCCTCTAAAGAATAAGACACGTCCTGTCTCAGGAGCCAAATCTCCTTTCCTTTCCCTTTGCAAATTATAGTTGAACCTTTTGACGTAATCCTCAAGGATCTCAAATTCATGTTGTGTCATTCTGAAGACTTCCTCCCTTCTTTCTTTGTCTTTACAATAATCTTGGTACTTTTCTAGGAATTTCGAAGTCATCTGGTCCTATGTGCAGATGTTGTTCCTACCAAGGCCCATGAACTAGTGTAATGCAACGTTCTTGAGTGTGACAGGAAAAATTTTCAATTTCTGGGCATACGACATGTAATCATAACTTTTGCAAAGAACATCAAATTTGAAGAGGAAGGTATCAAGGTCTTCTTTTGATAAACCATGAAAAATTGGCAAGGCTGAATGAGGGATATTCTTCATCTTGATTTCTTCATTATATCCTCTAATTGAAAATCTGAAGGTAGAGGTTTCTACTTTGACATTTTTGTTTTCGATCTCCTTCCGAGGGCTGTCTTCTGCTTTTGAAGGTGCTTTATGAAAGATGAACTCTTGGAGGAGTATTGTTCACCGAACAACTCCTCTAAAGGTGGAACCTTTGTGTGCATAGAAACTTGTACAGTTTCAGATCCTTGAGTGGAGGTCTCGGGTCTCTTCTTGGCAAGAAAACTTGTTGTAAGTGACAAATAGTTTGGTTGGATGTTCTCCTTTCCCTCTTGAGATTGACCTACACTATTAGTTGTTTGGGAATTTTTGGATGAACTAATGAATATACCTTGTTGATATCTAACTCTTTGCATAGAAAAGATTCGAAAAACATTATACAAATTGTGTTGAAATAATGTAACTGCAAAGAGTATTATTATTATTATTGATATATTATTTATAAGATTAATCCCCATTGTGGATTAATCATGTCGGTAATTGTATTAGGACCAAATCCCCTTTTGCGGATTGGTCAAAAGACAATTGTAATAGGCAAAATAAGAAGTCGGCCCCAACAGTTATTATTGAGACCCAGAAATATAATAAAGGTGGATTTACCCACCCAGAGTGAGAGGTCGGCCCTGCCAGTGAAGACCCTTTACACGTGCCAGACTTGTATATATAGAGAGGCTAGCGCCTCACTTTATCACACAACACACTTGCTCATTTCTAAGAGGCAAGCTGCAACTTACCAGTTGGAGAGAGGGAGAAGAGTGGCGCATCTTTTGGAGAGGACTATTTGTATTGGTTTGAGTTATCTCTTGACATTGTATTGGCAATTTATGATAATGAAGTTTTTGCTGGGTTTTCTTCCCTTAGAGGGTTTCCCAGGATAAATGCTGCGTCTCTTGTGAATGTGTATTTCTCAGTGATATTGTTCTTATGTTGCTCTTATCTATTGAAATGCAAAGAACTATAATAATGGCATAAACATTAACAAATTGATGAAAATAAATCATATCACTCAATCTACTAGAATGAAAATCCAAATGATAACAAAACAACAACTATAATTTTGATAGATCCCCAACAATGGCACAAAAAATGATGGACTTTTCAATTACTTCATAATTAATTTAGTAAGAAACTGAAGAGTTGTGCATTTAATTATCAATCCGAGGTCATATTAAACTTATGAACTATCGTGCATCGTATATGCAAGTATAATGTTGTAATTGTCAATGAGTTGTAGTACTTTCAAATGAATGTCACAAGAAAATATACCAAAATTCTATAGCAAGTTACCAAATTAAAATACACCAAATCCACACTTGCAGAAGTAAAAACACACGTTGCAGGAAAGTAAATGACACACTTGCAGGAAAATAAATCACTCTTGCGGGAAGGTAAATCTTGCAGGAAAGTAAATCACACTTGCGGAAAAGTAAACCACTCTTGTAGAAAAGTAAATCACATTTGCAGAAAAATAAATCACTCTTGCATGAAAGTAAAGGTGACTTGTCTAAGTATTAAGGTGATCTTGATTATTGTGATAACTATGTTATGTCTATGTCAGTCAAATTATATGCTAATTTTTGTTACACTTTATCATCAAGCCGGGGGCGTAAGCTTAGAGGTGCCAACACTGTATGTACAGAGACTAGAACATGAAACTATCAAATCTATGGAAAAGAACATGAAACTACACTAGAAAATCACAAAAACCCTGCTCATTGGGTAGAAAAACAAGAAAGTACCCCACCGACACAGGCTACAATCTTTCACTCAAGCATGTCCCGAGCGTTCTTGTAAGAAATTCTAAGGGAAAATATCATTCCCACCTTCAAGTGAAACTCTTCTTGTAATTGCAAAATCAAATTGGGCATGTAAAGGAAAATTAATCTATTCACACTTTGGCAACTGGAAAAGGATTCATTGAGTCAACAATAAAAAGTTTTAAAGGCTCAGGTTGTGAATCTTGCACCGAACTTAATCTAGTGTTCATCACAACAAAACAAACTTAGTTTTATTGTTTAAACTTTGATGAGATCTATGCTACCTATAATCAAAGCAATTTAATAACTAAGCTAAGAGAATAGAGGAAAACAATGGTAGAGAGAAGGATCGATCCATACAATCATTTGCACACAAAGCTTATATCAAACTTAATCTTTGTAAAACTCACTTTGGAATCTTGGATGATGCCATCATGTACTTCAAAACTAACAAATCTATTTCGAATTATGAGTGAAAGGTAATATAATCATAAAGCACAATTGCCATGTAATGATTCAAGTTATGCCCAGATCATTACTTAATCAAATTCGAAAATATAGATGTTGTCTACTAAACAAAATTGTATGAGAATAAAGCTACATTTTTGGTGTATTCCAATGATTGGATTGACATAGTTGCAGGGTTGTATTGTTAAAACAATTCCAGTCTATTGACAAACTGTTATACTGAATGCAATTGGAGCATAAACAACCATGAAAATAATTACATAAAATGAATGAAAACAAAGCTGAATGAAACATCAGAAATTCAAATAACACACTTACAAAACTACGCTACTTGTACATGGAAACACTAGCTAGATTGGTGGGACCTCCCAATCGACATCATGTTGCCTTAAATAACTACAGAATGGAGCCTAATTGAACCATGAACTGAGCTTTAAAACATCTATATTTTATTAACAATCTCAATGATGCAAATCGATACAGGAAATGTAAATATCTAAGTATGATATTTAATAATATAAATGCATAATATACTACCCCCCTCTTGTTCTATGGAGGTTTATTTATACAAACACAAGGTGGAAAGATGAAATCAAATCCTCAAAACTAGAACTGTTCATTACAAATTGGAAATCCATCCATAACAGAAAATCGGGGTAAACCCATATAAGAAAAACCTCCAAATCTACCAAACCATTTCGGATTTTGGAAAGCTACCTTTGAAATAATCAATTTGGATCCTTTTGTACAAAACCCATATCTTGGATTTTCAAGATTCACTTCCATTACCTTGGAATTTGCGCTCGAAGTTTGATGTTTGGAAATTGCTGCTTATTTTGGGTTGAATTGTTAATCATGAGCTAGATATTGGAGAATCAACCTGGGCATGTTTTGAATAGCATATAAGCATGCTGACGGGTCTAGGAGAAAAACCCATGTCTATGATTTCCTTCTAGATCTTTGGAACCATGGCGAACAACAACACGGGTTACAAGAACTCTATGTGGGTTACAGGAAAATCTATAGGTGCTTAAAACCATCATGAGTAACAAAAACATTCTTTAATCCTCCCAATTGATAAAAAAATGATGGGAAAACATTAGTAAACCAATAATATTACTTCATGAGCCTTTGGATGACCTTTATGACAAAAAATATGATGATTATGGCAAAAATAGTGGTTTTGATGGGTTAAAAAGGGTTCATTGGAAATTCAAATGGCATCAAATTAGAGGCCCAACATCTCCCCCACACCTAATATATTGCGTGTCCTAATGCAAGCAAAACATATAGCTAATGTCCTGGTGCATAAATTCATCAAAACTGGGCAAAATTTGATCAATGTTAAGAAATCTTGATTTTCCTGAAAGACAAGCTTATCTTGTGACATTGGTACCTCTAATGCTACACTCTAGTCTCTATGATATGGTTTTGTGCTTAAGTCCGCATTTCTATCATGTGTTGAAGGAATTTTGTTAGGCTTGTTATAGCACAAGTTGTAGGTTTGGAAACGCCCGACCCAACCACGGAACAAGTGCTACAACTTGGGAATCCAACACCCAATGTCACCTCGATGTAGGTCCCGCACTTCAAGGGTGACTAGGTCACTCTAGGGAGGTGATCTTGGTGACCCTAGGAGGATTGAGATGGAGATGAAGATGGATGGAAATGAAGCTCCTATAGGTCAAGTCTAAGTGGAGTGAAAGGTGGAAATAGATGTCTTGCAAGTCAAGTAATTGTTGCCCCATAGGTATAATACTTCTCTGGAAGATTGTACCTGGCCGAGACACAAGAAAAGACACTTTGCAATAGTAATATGTTAGTTGGATCAACAAGTTAAGATTTCTGTCCCTAATTTTCATAAATATATAACCGTATATATCAGTAAGAAAAATGTACTATAAACTGCTCAATAAATGATAAAGATCAAGTAGAAAATGCAAGAGAAAAACTAGTAAATGACTAGCTAAACTCAAGATGAAAAACTAATACTCTTAGCATAAAAGATAAGGCTGTTGTAAACACTTGTCAGCAACAAATTATATCATCCTTATGGCTGTTAAATTCAATGTATTACAATAATAAAATCAGCCACTGAAATCTCCTCAAACTTTGCCAAAAAATGCGCTAGGACAAGGAGAGTAAGTGTGCAAACTTTGAGCAAAACCCAATGGTTGATAAGCGAGTTATTAAAGCAAGTAAGTTAGGGTTTTTGTAGCCCTAATGGCTGAAGATACAATTTTGTAATAGAAACAATAGGTATCCCCTATATGGGGACACCCTAGTAGCTGTGAGGTTCCCAAAGCACAAGGAAAACAATCCACTTTGCAAGAAGTAAAAATGACCGAAAATCACGTTTCCCAATGCAATATTTTATTTCTCCAATGCAATAAATCAATGACTAGTGCCTTTACTATTGGGTTGATGGAGTCACAAGGAGCTCAGAGAAGCTACCTCCTTTGGAGTGTAAGCCCTTTTACTCCCCAAGGCAAGTTTCTCTAAGCTAGGTTTTAAGCTAAGAGGGTGTATGCCCTTATACTTCTCTTAGCAAACCCTTAATCAATGAGATGAAGAAAATAAAAATGATGAAGGCTATGGTGGGAGTGTATTCCCTTATAATTCCCACCTAGATCCTATCATAACAATACTTGAACTTGAAAAATGATAGCAGTATAGTAGAAAACCATACCAAGATCAAGAGAAATGCCAAGATAAATCACCACAAGAGCTAGAAAGCATCATCCAAAGCTAGCGCTAGACCTTCCTCCATCAACCATTCATAAACATAGCCATAAAACAAGTGCATAAGATATAAAAGAGCCAAGAGGGCCGAAATTTCAGATCAAGTCCTCTCACAAGAGGGAGAGTTATCTTTCAAATGAGATTTTATGATTTCTATTTATACAAAATTTATCTAACATAGTTTGTCCACAAATTAAGGAGTAAAACACAAGATTAGGGGTCAACAACCCTAATCTTGCCCCCTTAACAAAATAATATTAAACAATTCACTTAAAATTTCATCTTTTGCACAAATTAAACCCTAATTTAGGAGGACGTCACCCCTTTAGGAGACATTTTTCCACTTTGAGGAAGTCGTTGGTGTTGGAGAAGCGTGGATGGGCCTCCAAAGGCCATGTGTCAAGCATCTAGGCACTTATACATGGTGAAGACTCTTCTCCTCCTCAAACTTCCATGTGTAAATGAGTGGCACCTCACCACCAAGCCCTAACCCCCCTATGTGATGTCATGTCTCTAGAAGTGACGTTTTGCCTCTCCTAGGCAAAACGTTTGGCATGTGGGGGCTAGGCTATGTTTTCCAAGTCATCTTTGAGGCCTTCCAAGTTTGATATCTCTCATTCGGCATGCAGACCCCGGACATCCAACCTGTGGGCTTGTAGCCCTTTGGAAGTCCAAGCTAGGCTTGTTCTCCCAAAACTATCCACCAGCTAGGTCCTGCAAAGACAAATGAACACGCCTTCCAAGGCTCTTAAGTCATAACATCATGATAAGTTAATCCAATCAATAAATAAGCCATCCAAGCATGTGCATCAACGATCACCATATCAACAATTAACAACTCAAAGACACTATGCGACTTATCAAGCTTAAGTATGGGAGGTTTGACGAGGTGTCCTATTGGGTAGATCTTGCCCTAGGTCAAGGAGAGCTTTCAAGAGGTCCCTCTCTAAGCCATGTGAAGTGTATGAGGTGGATGAAGTCAAGGCTCAATGGACATAGGGCTCATGACATACTAGGGGTCATAGTGTCTCATTCATGGGTGCCTTTGTAGAGGGTGTGTGGTACCTTCGTCCACAATGCACTTTTTCCAAGCTCATCATTTGCCTTTTATCTTTCTTTCTTTATGTTTTCTTTCATAATAGCATAAGGAGAGATTGAAGGTCATTGCCATGGTGTGGTGACCAGGTGGTGGCAATATCACCCACAAATACCTAATGGAAATGAGAAGGCTGGCTCGTGATGAGACCCCTTTTCTCTTAGCCATGCAACTAAGAGTCATTGCCCTGGTTTGGTGACTAGATGATGACAATGTCATACCACTAGATATCCATGGATGTGATAGGTCAGCTTGTGATGATACCTCATATCATTCAACTAACCTTTTAAGCATTTTTTATTATATTGTGGGTCCCCTTTTATTCAACGATAAGCGTTTCATTTCTTTCTTGGGTGATCCCTGGGCGAAGCATCTGGAAGGTTTATATAAGGATTTTATCTTTTACCCAACACCAACCCCTCTGGGCCTTTAGCCCCTTCTTCCCATAGAATGAGGGACAACCCCTTCTTTGGTCAATACACCCTAAAATCCCAAGAGATAAGGAGATGGAGGGGAATAATGATGGAAAATGGTAAGTATGGTCAGGAATGGTACAATGGCTCATTAAGGGATTTCCCAGTAGCAAACCCATTCCTAAAGAAGACCACTTAATAAGGCACAATGTCAACCACCAAGGTGAAGCAGGGCAAAATGCATAATGTCCAAGCACATATCATGAAATCTAGAGCAATCTAAGATACAATATAATCAGATGGCTTAGATATTGAAATGATGCTTACCATAATACTGACTTGTACCTCATGGAGAAAGGCCCACTGCCTTCCCAAAACCAACTGGTGTGGTGGATGCCATCTGTAAACCTGTGACCATTTGTGGTGGTGAGTGGGTTTTCCATCTGTGCAAAGGGTACTGCTGGTCATATGGTCTCTTGGCACTCCATATTTGCAACCTGAGGGCCAAGAGACATCATCTCCTTAATTATCCACAAAATGGAGATAACAAGGCTCATCACCTAACAAAGGAAAGGGCATAGGTTTCTAAACCCCATTCTTAAAGGATTCGAGGTTCTCTAACTGAATGACGTGATCCCCTAAAACCAAACTCTTCAACCTTAGAACTTTGTGTCTAAGGAACAACAGATGGAATTTGAGGATGAGGTTAGCCAGCCCTCGGGAAATCTATTATAGTCATACCAAACTTTAGATGAAATCTGTGTGATATGGCCTTGCTCATCGCCTTCCATGAATGAGGCATTGTGAAATTGGTATCATAATCTAAAATATCATCACAACCATCAACATTGCAAATACTACATCTGCTCCGATACTGTAATAATGATAGTATTTGTTGGTTGAACTGTCAAAATGCCTCTTTCGATAGCAAGGTAAAGTGTTTAGTTCATCGTATGGTGGCCCAGCCACAATCCACTGCCTTGTCCCACAATTGTACACATGCTAACGAGAAATGAGTAAAAAATAATGTCTTTCGCTGATGTCTCTTTCTATTCCCACCACAAGTAAGCTCATACTCAATTTCAACAACCTCAGTATTGTGTTTACTTGTATATCGAGAGAAATACCTGTGGTGCCTCTTCTGTCCAGAATGTAAATTCTTTTGACTCTTATCAATTGAGTTCAGAAGAGTTTCATGTTGAGGTTCCTTTACACAGTTTGGCTCTTTCGGAAGGCACTTCAAGGATGTCTTTAACTTCCTGTACAACATCATTTATAGAACATGTTCTTTTGAAAACTGTGAGGTTACCTTTAGCATTTTCCATACCTTTGCTGCCACCCAAAAAGGATGATTGAGACTGGGTATTGTTCGTAACATGCCTGGAATAAAGTGTACCATCCACGTTCTCACTAGTATGCTTTGCAGTTTTAACCGAATAGTCATTCTATCTCCCAATAGAGGACGCCGAATCAAACCCTGCCCCTGGTACTCTTTCAGGAACCAAAATTTTTTGCTCTTTCAGTTCTTGTTTCTTGAAGCACATTTCTGCAACCATGACAAAGGGATAGGAGTTGAAACACTTGCATGTGTATAGGAGATATCCCCAAATTAAACTCAATGTTTGCACTCTCTGGTACAACAAAAACACTTTGTCTGAGTGCCGTCTGAGAAATACCATGCCCAAGAGAAATAACTTCACAGTCATTTATATTGTCCTGTGAAAGTTGCTGCTCAGAAACCTTTAAGCTCTCTTATGTTTAGCCAATTGACCAAGATGTTTCTGTCCTACCCACACACTAGCATGGATAGCCTTCAAAAATAGTTGTCCTTGGTTTGGAGATGAAAATTGCGCCATTAATAGGCTTTGCTGTAAGATTTCCTTCGAAAGTTTTATAAATTGTGACACGTTACACATTTGCATCATCCACAAACCGAATAATTTGGTTGTTGGAAATCTCCCCATAATTTTAAGATGACAAATATGGTTTTGTTGGCTCCGAAGAATGAAATTGCAGGCCCTTTCTTATGCGCTTCCTTAACACATATAAGGCAAGATTTGACTTTGTTATTATATTTTTAGCTTTAGCCAGAAGAGGCTTTGAAATAGGAAACCATCTTCCAATGAACAGGGTTCTTGTCAGACAGAACTAGGTCTCCTCATGACGCTGTAAATCTTTGGTGTGTGGGGTTTTGCAGGGTAAATCTTCCTTTGAGCTATTATCACTGCCAGTGGGGAACAAGGATTTCAGAAGTTTGGAGACAAAGTATGGGCAAATTCGAACTTATTTTGAATCCTGGTAGTGATTCAAAATAAGTGGGGTTCAAACGAAATGGTTAATGAGTATAGAGGTTGGTCATTTGATGCAATGATCGTGCATAAATGGAGCGTTGATCATGGGTGGAAAAGTAATCATTGAACATGGTAGCTGAAAGATCATATGCAATGAACAAAATGGGTAAGGATATGGGATATAGGTATGGGATATGGGTAGAGTACATGTAAGTGGGATTATAGTATACATGGAATAGGATAAAAATACATATTATATGAATGAGCTCATAGAAATTAAGTTTTCCACGTTTTTAATAAACCAGAAAAAAAAAATGGTTTCATTACCTCAAGTTTACCTCATGTTGTATGCTGGAATGAAGTAGAAAAGGAAACCTAAGACTGTTGTTGCACCATGCTAAGACCACTGAATGCTTTGTTGCTGAACCAACTGAATTGCCAAATGCTGATGTAGAAGAGATGATAAAATGATGACATTGATGGTGTTGAGACTCATTATTTGCACAAGGGAAGGATGATGTTGCTGATGTAGACATGTAGAGTGATGGAGAGAAGAGACCAGAGTTGCTTGGGAAGCTCTAGACCTTTATTCTGAAGCCAACTGTCACTGAATAAACCTAAATTTGGAAGACAACTTGGAAGAGGCATGCTACAGGTTGTCTCCTAACTATCATAGTGATCCTGTAACTGTAGAAATGTGACTGCTGAAACTGTGATTGAGGTTGACCATCTGCAGATTCATTGTCCTTGGAATACTAAAACACTATCAAGATTAGAGTGAGCTGAAATTTTAAACTTTAAATATGATCATGTAAAAGTCCATGTGTTGAAAAATTAAAAGTGAAGCTCTAAAATTCTGGTTTTCAAACACATATGATGATCAACTGAACATAACTTATTCTTTATCTCTAATTTCATGCTACAAAAGAAAGAGTTATTCTACTCTGGAATGTTGTCATTTTGTGCAACATAGGATCATGGAGGTGCCGATGTAGGTCGCCGCTGAACAAGAAAAATAAATTGCTACTTTGAAGAATGTGAAAATGTTGCAAGCTGTTGTTAATACCATAAATCATATAGTCTTCGTCCATATCCCCTTACTAGTACAATTCAATCTATGTGAATGGATTTACTTGGAGTCGAACATAGAAAGAAATCATTGGAGTACCAGTCAATAATGCAAACTGTTAACCAATGCGAGATGACCTACCATTAATGTCAATGGGCACCAAGGTACAAAAGTACATTCTAGCTGGTGTGAATGGATGTGTTGGAGTCGAACACCTATAGAATCCATCAGCGAAGGGTCATTGGTGTATTCCCTTGATGATAGCACGAGAGCCTGCCATTAAGGCATGCAAGCCTCAAGGTACTTTTAAATATCTCTAATATTGACCCCAAATGATGTGTTGGAGTCGATGGGATGAGACTTGTCACAAGGTGGGCCTTAAGGAATTCCACATCATCCGAAACGAGCATAAAAAATATTGATTTGAAGAACCATAAAACTTGAACCAACGTTAACTCATAGAACTTTATTGAGAGTTTTTCCCACCAGTTTCCTGGTTTTCAAGCAAAACTCATGTCCAACTACGCCAATAAACTAGTTTTCACAGTTGAACTTATTTTTCTCTTTACTATTTTGTTCATTTGTTTACACTATCCTACTTTACTTGAAAAAGAAAGCATTTTCTCAAGTGTAGGAGTATTTCCAATGCATCCATTTATGCAACATGATCTTTGTTAAACTCATATCCAAATTTGAAAAGTATACCTTGATGAGTACCAGGATATGTGATGCCAATTTATTTAGTGGATATGGTGTCAAGAAGTGTTGGAGAATGGAGGAATGTTGTGGCCTAATGACTGTTTGGAACCAAGCCTCAATGTAGTCTTTGTCTCCTTGGTCCTATTTGATTGTCATGCCATTGATTTCTTTGGAAAGTTGGTCATCACACTCCAGAATATACAAGGGATCTAGTGATAGGCATGCCAAAAATTCTTCAATCTCTGGCTCTAAGTGTTGCTCTTCATCAATTGTGGTCCATGGTTCTAGGATCTCCTCCAAATGTTGATAAGGATATCTAGAAAAAAATTATAATTTCTCCTCTTGTGGTGCATGTTCATGGACCCTTTGTTCTTCTACTACTACTTCTTGAGATGTAGATTCATCCTTAGTGATGATTCTAGAGTGTGGACAAGGATTTGAGAAAATCCTTGTAATAAAATTTCCTCTTTTACTCAACAAGTCCCTGAGCATCTTTAGCTCTCCTGGATGATCTAGAGCTCCTGCTCATAAATGGATTAGTATACGGGGGTATCTTACAACTCTTAAATAAAACTTTAAAGGAATAAATAAAATTGGCCAAAAGAAACAATTTCAAAAACAAGCTCATCATGTACTCGAATGCTCTCTCGCTACTGAGACCCTGCTGTCACCGAGTTATCCATTGACATGAGTTATTTTTTTCCTTTCCATGAATCAAACCAAAAGAAAACACACTTGCCTGAAAATACACTTGCATAAAAGGAAACAACAAGGCTTTGAAGAAACGCATGAAAGTGAATGCGTCAGGCTAAAACCCCTTCAAAAGTTTTGAAGTAAGGGCGCCTTTGTGTCTTACCACTTCTCCTCCCCCAAGTTGCAACTGTAGCTACAAAACAAAAAATTGTGAAAATAACTTACCCATGCTCTAATCCCTTGTAGCAACTCCTTGACAATGGCACCAAAAATATCGGTCAAATTATATGCTAATTTCCGTTACACTTTATCATCAATCTGGGGGGCGTAAGATTAGAGGTGCCAACACTATATGCGCAGAGACTAGAACATGAAACTATCTAATCTATGGAAAATAGCATGAAACTACACTAGAAAATCACAAGGAACCTATTCATCGGGTAGAAAAACAAAAAAGTGCCCCATTGGCATAGGCTACAATCATTCACTCAAGCATGTCCTGAGCATTCATGTAAGCAACTCTAAGGGAAAATCTCGTTCCCACCTTTAAGTGAAACTCTTCTTATAATTGCAAAATCAAACTGGGCATGTAAAGAAAACTTAATCTATTCACACTTTGACAATTGGAAAAGGATTCATTGAGTTGATAATAAATAGTTTTAAAGGCTCAAGTTGTGAATCTTGCACCGAACTTAATCTAGTGTTCATCACAACAAAATAAACCGAGTTTTATCATTTAAACTCTGATGAGATTTATGCTACCTGTAATCAAATCAATTTAATCACTAAGCTAAGAGAATAGAGGAAAATAATGGCAGAGAGAACGATCAATCCATACAATCATTTGCACACAAAGCTTATATCAAACTCAAACTTTGTAAAACTCACTCTGGAATCTTGGATGATGCCACCCTGTACTTCAAAACCAACAAATCTATTTCGAATTATGAGTGAAAGGTAATATAATCATAAAGCACAATTGCCATGTAATGATTCAAGTTATGCCCAAATCATTACTTAATCAAACTCTAAAATAGGGATGTTGTCTGCAAAACAAAATTGTATGAGAATTGAGCTACATTTCTGGTGTATTCCAATAACGGGATTGAAATAGTTGCAGGGCTATATTGTTAACACAATTCCAGTCTATTGAAAAACTGTTATACTGAACGCAATTGGAGCATAAACAACCGTGAAAATAATTACATAAAATAAACGAAAACAGAGTTGAATGAAACAAGGGAAATTAAAATAACACACTTGCAAAACTACGCTATTTGTACATGGAAACACTAGGCAGATTGGTGGGCCCTCCCAATGGACGTCCTGCTGCCTTAAACAACTACATAATGGAGTCTAATTGAACCGTGAATTGAGCTTTAAAACACCGATATTTGATTAACAATCTCAATGATGCAAATCGATACAGGGAATGGAAGTCTCCAAAATCTGATCTTTAATAATCTAAATGCATAATCCACTACCCCCTCCTGTTTTATGGAGGTTTATTTATACAAACATCAAGGTGGAAAGATGAAATCAAATCCCCAAAACTAGAACTGTTCATTACAAATTGGAAATTCGGCCATAACAGAAATTCTGGGTAAACCCATATTAGAAAAACCTCCAAATGTCCCAAACCATTTCGGATTTTGAAGAACATCCTACACGGTGTCAAATTTGGATCCTTCTGCACAAAACCCATATCTTGGATTTTCGAGATTCACTTCCATTACCTTGGAATTCACACCCGGAGTTTGTTGTTTAGAAACTGCTGCTTATTTTGGGTTGAATTGTTAATCAGAGCTAGAGACTTGGAGAATCGACTTGGGAACGTTTTGAATAGCATATAAGCATGTTGATGGTCTGGGATAAAAACCCATGTCCATGATTTCCTTCTAGAACTTTGGAACCATGACGAATATCAACGGGTTACCAGAACTCTATGAGGGTTACATGAAAATATGTAGGTGCTTAACACCATGATTAGTAACAAAAACATTATTTAATCCTCCTAATTTATAAAAAATGATGGGAAAACATTAATAAACCAATAATATTAATTCATGAGCCTTAGAATGACCTTTATGACAAAAATGATGATGATTATGGAAAAAAGAGTGGTGTTGATGGGTTAAAAAGGTTTCAGTGGCAATGCAAACAATGTCAACAAAAAATGTCAAATTAGAGGCCCAACAGGTTCATGTACTTCAAGCTATAATAATCAAAGCATGCTGTGTTTGTAAACAAAAATAAACTATCTCAATTTGCAAGCCACACAATTGTTAATTAGAAATTTAGATGCAGAGTTGCAACAACACGACGAGTTGCAATAACAAGAGTTGTGACAACCAAAGTTACGACAACTAGAGTTACGGAAACCAGAGTTGCAACAAGAGTCACAACAACACGAGTTACAACAACATGAATCACAACAACCGGAATTGCAACAAGGGCAATATTAATGCTACATCAAAGTTTAAATACATGAATCGTTGGAAATAAATGATACTACAACTACACATTAACAAATCAAAAGTTCTACAATGTCAACATAGAGTGGCGGCAACAGAGTTGCACCAATGAGAAAATGCCAGAGTTGTAGCACTATGTTTTATAGAGGAATTGCTGAAAATAAATGAAAATAAAGAATGATGCTACAACTATTCACTCATAAATCAAGAAACAATACCCTGCAACGTTAGCACTAAGTTACAACAATCCAAAGTTACATTAATAGAGAACACTAGAGTTACAACAAGATGTTAGTGAAGGAATTGCCGGAAGTAAATAAAAAGATAAAAATGAAGCTAAGACTACTTCTACAAATAGAAGATACAAACAATACCGATCTAAGGAGGGGGACCTATCTCCTTAGACAAGGTATTGGTCCTAAGAATGCAGTAGACGCTAAATGTTTAATACACAATCAATTGAACATGAATGAAACAAAACTTTTATTAAATGAAAATGTGTGGCTCCATTATTATAGTTCTTTGCATTTCAATAGATAATAGCAACATAAGAACAAGATCACTGAGAAATACACATTCACAAGAGACACAACATTTATCCTGGGAAACCCTCTAGGGGAGGGAAAACCCAGCAAAACTTCCTTAATATAAATAGCCAATACAATGCCAAGAGATCTTATGCTAAAACAGAAAGTCCTCTCCCAAGATATGCACCACTCTCTCTCTCCTTTGCTGGTAATAGATCATAACTTGTCTCTCAAACTGAGCAAGTGAGTTGTTATCAAATGAGGCGCTAGCCTCCTTTATTTATACAAGTTCTGGCACGTGTGAGGTGTCTCTTCACTGGCAGGGCTGACTTCTCAATCTGGGTGGGTAAACCCACCTTTATTATATTTCTGGGTCTTCTTATTAACTACTAGGGCCGACTTCTTATTCTGCCTATTATAATTGTCTGTTGACCAATCCGCAAAAGGGGATTTGGTCCTATTACAATATTTGACATGATCAATCCACATTGGGGATTGATTCTATAAATAAAATATCAATAATAATAAGAATACTCTTTGCAGTTACATTATTTCAACACTCCCCCTTAACAAGAAGGGTATTCTTCAGCAGCATCATGCGAGAGAGAGAGAGAGAGGACAACATCATCAACAACATCAGGTAGGAGGACAACATCATCAATATCATCTTGGCTGGCGTATCTATAAATCATCGGAAGTTTTCTTCATCGGCAACATCATCATTCTCGAAAGAATGCCATCATCATC
>ML788419.1:333678-344351 GCA_009831015.1 Picea engelmannii
TATGCGGTTGACCGATGAGCTGTTACAGAGTTGCAACAACTATTTGTAGTGAGAGTTGCAGTACAATGAGAGTTGCAACACTGTGAGTTGGGACACTGAGAGTTGCAACAACTACACTTGAACATGAATTACAACTCTCGTGTTGGGAAGGTACCTATGCAGCTTATTCCTTGACCAAAAATATATCTTTGTGGATGGAAAGTGTATTAATATGGAAACATAAATGTGAAAAAGGTGTGCAAAAAGTATTGGACGGGTGCTATAAAGATGTTAATTTGAGCACCTGTAAATACATTTCATATTTTAATCTTATGTAAGGACCTTTTTATGATGGAGAAACAATCAATTAGGATGTTTTCAAATTTAAATTTTACGTTCTTAAATTTTTAAATTACATTTAACTTTATTATGATAAGAAATATTCAACAAAAATGTTTTCAAATTTAAATTTTTATTAATTTCTTAAATTTCTACATTACATATAATTTTTGATATGCATTATAATTCAAATATTATGTTAATTAATATGAACAATATATTTCTTATTTTCCATTTTTGACAAAAAGTAAACCATGACTATTTAACTTCATCAACATTCATTTTGGTGGGCAACCTCACATGCCAGCAATGGATAATTTAAATACCTTTAAGCATTTAAATATCTTTTAAAAAATTATTTAAATTATTGGGCATTTTCACTCCAATTTTTGAAACGAATATATATCAAATGAAACAATCGTTTCATTTGTTTGAGCATATATCCAAGGATTGAGTCTGTGTATGTAAGATGCAAAACTACATGCCCATGTTTCAAGACCAACATAGCAATATTAAGACAAACTTAGCTCTCCATCTTTGACATATACCAAAATAACACTTAAAATGAAAGCACACACACAAAGCTTTATAACTTCTCTCCACATGTCAAAAAATAGGTTTGAGGGTTCCAAAATTTGTCAATGGCTTTCCTAATTGATGTCAAAGGCTCACTTGCTCAAATATTGGATTACCAACACAATGTGTCAAAGCTTGCAAATTTGCCACAGATTCTAAAAAACCTTGGAGTCCGTGGTTTGTATTCAACCAATTTTATAGGAAGTTTGAGATTATTAGAATGACCCAAGCTATGTGAGGCCATGGTTGCCTTTGCTAGCACACAATTAGGAAAATAAACCCTTGAGGTGATGTGAGCTGTTCTTGCATATTCCCTTTTACAGGTTGATGCAATTCATATTGAAGGTGTTGGGCTTATGCAAATGAGACTTTTGTTGCATACTCTATCCTCTCGAAATTTGATTATGTTGTTCATGTAACCAGTCTATCTAGAGCATGACTTTTTTATTTTTATTTTGATCAAGCTAGCATATGGCCAATTGGCTATGTTGCACTCTATTATTGCATTTTTTTTGAATTAAAATCAAGAATTCAATAGTTTGTTCGACAAGCCTAATCATTTACGTTCTCTGTCCAACAAACTTCTTGTTTGAAGTCCTTTGCACCCATCACCATATAATCAAAATATTCAGTTTCGTGATGTACTAGGTCCTTAAGCCTTTAAGTGGTGGCCATGGGTGGAATTTTATTATTTGTTGGTTTAAGACCTTTGGCATAAAGCCTTTCAGGCTCCCAAATCTTTAAAGTGGAGTACAATGTCTTTGACCAAAGACTTTCTAAATGTGCTCCTCATATTGCAGTTTCTAAATGAAGAGAAGCACAAAGAAGAGTTTCTAAATGAAGAGAAGTACACAAAAATGACCCACATGTGATTTTTTTAATCCTATCTTTGAATTATTTTTTTCAATCAATTTTACAAATGTGGTATGTGAATAATGGCCCGATTTTGGTTCTCTTGGCATGCATGACCCAAGTCATTGGTCCATGCACTTTGTTAATTTTTTTCTTTACTCTTTGCAGTCATTTACTTGATGTTGGGAGGTGCCAGGGAGGGGTATCATAGATAGGTTATGCAATATAATTCTCACATAGTTTAAATCATTCACTTAGGTGACTCTAAGGGCCTTTTGGAGCTAGATCCTCCTCATCTCAAGTAAGAACCGACAATCCCTGAAACATAACGTGAGGCTCAAAATATGAGATTAGAAAGAGAGAAGGTTATAGATGGATGCCTCCATACTAGCTCAAATAATTCCTCTCAATATGATGCTTTCTGCGTGGAACCTACTCTATTATTTTCCACTGTTTAATTAAATCATGTAATAAAGAAATCTTCTTCTAACTCCATTAAATAATTCAATCTGACTTCCATCGATTGTTCATAATATATTCTAGTAGCCACAACCAATCAACATACGTGACAAAAGGCATTATATCTAAGCTTTAATTTTTTGGAATTGCTTTGATGGGTTAGTGTATTTTTATCCATATCAAATATGTCAAATTGGCTATTTGTTGTTCACTGGTGGGTGGAAGTGATTTTTGATGTTAGCATGCATTTATGTATGTGTGGATGAAACCCTATCTCTCTATATTTATGATTGACATGAAATTTTGGAACAAATTTTGTGTGGGCTTCATTTTACAGTGAAGATAATTTATGGTATAATAGCTAAATTTAGAAATCTAGCAACATCACACAAGAAAGAAAGCAAACAATATTCTTTTAACATTATCATAATGTATCAAGAGAACTTCAAGGATTTTTGGTTACATGTTGATGAATCTCAAAGCTTCTAACCTGAAGATTTCGAGATGGCCTGCACTCAAATTCCTACAACAAACTTCACTTCGAAACCTTTTCTTACAGAGGCGATGCAAAATTTTATACAAGAGAAAAGTGCCCCTTAAGGTTTGAACATGTTCAAATAATGTTAATTTATGTATCTCAACAAATGTCCTGGAAGCAATTAGATCTATTTTTCATGGAATTACAACAAATAACCTTGAAAAACATTCACAGGAAAGAAAAATTGTACCACAGTTGAAGAAGGTGGTGTGGTGTGGTCGAAAAAGGCAATGCAGGTGATGAGCTTTGAGAATGAGGCAGAGGCAATGAGCTCGGATGATGAGGTAGAGGCAGTGGATAGGGCTAATCAATACTCAGTGTGGTATTAATAAATAAAGAGTCAGGGGGATTGAGAACTAGAGCAAGGGATTGCGAATTGGATCTAGATCATAGAAAAAGTATTACCACATGCCACCACCCCAACTATAAGAGTTCGAAGTTGAAATCCAATAGAAACAATAAAGTGTTTTATTTATTTTAATCTAAATAAAATTATTATTGAGATTTCCCTATGTTCAACATTGCAAATTAGGAAAAAAATTTTAAGTAAAAGGTGGAGTTAATAACTAATCAATGACAAACTCATTGCTATAGTTCTTAGCCTTTGGCATGGACTGATAACAAGATAGATAAGCCATACAATGGCTATTTCCCACCATGCATGAAAATTCATTAAGAACACAAATGTAATATTTAAGTATGGAATTGTATCTGGTTAACTATTATATTGATGTATCCAATATTATTGATTTGTAATTTGTTTCAATGTGTTTAGTAATATGCATCTTATTATTGTTTTAAAATTTACTAGGTCAGTTATTATAAATAATTTAATTGTATTTTATATTTATTTATTGAAATTGTTAATATATATAAAAAAAACTAGATAAAATTAAAAAATCTAAGATTTAATATTTTCAATTTATTAGTTAAAAATTATATGATGATTTGAGAAATATATAGTACATAAATTTTCATAACTATTCAATGTTAGTCCTATACAATGTAAACAAAAACATAGTTAACAAATATGTAGTGCTTTAATAGTGACACCATTTGGCATGACATTTTCCTCATAATACTTACTTGGCATGGCATCTTACTTACTTGGCATGGCATCTGCTAAAAGGTTTTACAATGATCTTAGTGTATAATTAAGATTTAATGATGCATCATCGTCATCAACATACAACAACTAAATATTGATGATTGAGTTAATTAATGACCTGCATTGTTAACCAATCCCAACTCCACGAGTCTTTAGTTGAGATGCTTCTAATTTATCCATGATTAGTTTCCTCACCACATCGCTTCTTTATATCACTGCCAATTCTTTGTCCCCCGTTTACCTCACGCTCAACTCTACCATTTGAGATCAATTGAGAAGGAACAACTTGGTTGACGATGGCCATACATTTCAGTGGAATGTGAAACACTTTTATAGATCCACAGAAGGCCAAGAGAAATATCAAATTAAAAAGCCACACAACTTGAAAATATTGATGATGTACAATCCATTTGTACATGTGATTGACTACTTGGTTCTTGTTGACCCAATGGAGGTTCCTAGTAGGGATGCATTTGGTTGATCAAAATGTTTTGATTAAAAATATTATGTGATTGAAGGAAATAATTTTGCAAAGGCTATAAGGAAATTGATGCAAGAGTATCCCAATAACCCTGTTTTTGAATTAGTCAAATGTACCAATTATGTTGATTTAGCATATGCAGAAGCAAAATTATTGGCATGAGATCATAATATAGATAGTGAGTATAAGATGTACATGAGTTTGATTCAAAGAGTGAGATCTATCCTTAATGAATTTCAAGAAATACATGATGGGTACAAATCAAAGGTTGATGCAAAGTTTAAAAAAAAATGTTATATGGAAACATGCTTCCCAATTAACAAGGGAAATGTGAAAGGAAAAAATGGCAAATGAAGTGATGCATTCAAAGTCGCCGATAGCTATTGTCAAATTGGAATTTAAAACTGGACACACATGAGATTTTCAACTTGAGGGAGAATATTGGTATAAAAAATCAAAAGTTTAAATGCGTAAATCCTTAATATATAGAACTAGTAAGACATGTCCTGAAATCAAGAGTCCACCAAAATATATGACTATAACACCTTGGATATCGATGAAAGGAGTGAATGATGAAACACTTATCACAACAATATTATCATGTGTAAGGTAAGGTGAATTATCAATAGAAAAAATGTTAATTGAATTTCAAAAGTAAGTTTGTTGAGTCATTTTTTTATTTATGTTGAGATTAAAAAAATTATTTTTTCAATTTAACATTTTAATATTCTAAGTGTTTGATTATAAATGTTATTATATCATTATTTATTTTATTTATTTAGTCACAAGTTTTTATATGAGAATACAAAAGAAAATGGATAAAATGTTGAATGAAGAGAGTTGGGACACTGTTAGATACAACTGTCTAGATTCAAACTCTACAACAACCTTGAAACAATTTTTTGTTGCACTAAAAAATGTATGTTGATTGTAGGTTACACACACACACACATACACACGTTTATTTCATTAAAGATATCAAATATGAATACAAATGGAATACCAGAGACCTTTCAAAGTTATATTCGAAGATTCAAGTTTGAAAGACAAAGAAGGCAACACCTTCAAAATGTTCAACTTGATGACACCCTTGATCACTACATTTGGAATGTGCTTGACATTGTCCAATGTCAAGTAATATTGAGTGATTGTGAAAATATTGCAAATCTTGCTTCTAAAAATGATTATTCTCTAGTTATTGTGGATATCCCTTATAGTTACAATATCCAAAACATTAGTTATGATTGTGAACCTTATACTTACCAAACTTTCAATAAAGTGGTTATGGGATTTGTAAATGCCACAACATCATTATTTTGGATATTTGTGGTTTTTCATTCAATCACACAAACAAAATTAGTACTATCAAACTTTAAGGGTAAAGAAAATTCAAGCAACATTATTGATAAGACATTTAAAGTGTATATTTAGTGTTTAAGATTAGAAATCAATTTTATTAATTTATAATTTAATGAATTTTACTTATTTATGTTACATGCATAAATCTAATTTTCATAGCTCCAATAGTGATCCATTGGCAAGTGATATTAAAAACATACATCTTACATGTTGGGCAAAATATGACATTTATGATTCTATTTTTATCAATGAAAAAGATGGAGGGAAGCATAGTTAATTATTGGTTTATAATGTTGTAGCTAGAGAGTTAACATATGTGAAAAATAATTTGAAATGAAAGAGTGTTAACATTTATAAAAAACCACAAAAAATGATTAATTATCTTATAGATACATTTTAAGTGAGAAAAAATGGGTTTTGAGTTTGTTCTCCGGTTCATGTAAGATTTATGATATAACATATATGAAAGCATATTTCAACCTTTATTATTTTTAATTTATGTTTGTTTACATTATTTTACTTAATTGTTTCTTTTGTATTCGGTAATTAAGTACAACACTAACACATTACTTACAAAAAGAAAGAAATAACATATCCATTAAAAATGATACACTATAATGCAAGTTTATTGGACAAATAATTAATGTTATTAAAACTCTTTTAGATGAAATGCAAGAAGTTAGTTTGAAGAAATGAGATTTTAGTGAATCATAAAAGACCTAATGAGAGTAAAGAATGATGTTCAAGGAAATGATTATGTGCTTGTTGAAAATGATGAATTTGACATATTTGATATTGTTGATTAGTTTTAAGATGTCCTTAAAAAACATGTTCAATTTTGCAAATTATTGATAAGTTATAGTTGTAATGTTTTGACTCAGATTTTCAATAGGAATAAATGTCCATATGCAATTTTTTTTAATATATTCTTACCATATTATATGGTTAATTTTTTGACTTTAAAAATAAATAAATATGAATCATTATTTTAGGGAAAATAACATTAATATTGTCATTTTTATACATGAAATCTATAAAAATAGATTTCTTTTTTTGGGTTCAATTGTGTTCATATAAATGTTTTATTTGACATGACATTTTAAGCAAAAGGCTTCCATGTGTAGTTTTTTTTTTATTATATCTAGATTGTAAATACATTTTTTTTGTTAATTTTTTTAAAATAGTGGTAAAAAAATGTTAAAAATAGTATTTTTACATTGCATTTAAAATGTATGACACCCCAAATTATCTAACGAAACATTATTAGATAAAAATCCTAACTTAAAAAAAAAATGATATATAACATTTTTAATATTGTTAAAAATGACGTCAATTCTCGCTCGCACATCTGGTTAAGGTGTGAGTTTCGTTTTCTAGGCGACTTGAGTTCAATACCCTTACATTTTGTTTAGTTGGGAGGAGACACCCAAAAAACCAACCATGTTAAAGGTTGGTGTGACCCAGGCCGAGTGCGATCCCTAGGTAACTTTGACGACTTAGGTGCCCCTGGGTTGTGGTTTCTTAACTAATGGTTGAAATGTTGGCCTCACAAGTGATGGACATTTCTAACAAACAAAAAAAACTATTGTTAAAAATGACAAATTTTATTTTTTATTTTATAACATTGAAAAAAGAATAACAATATTTTGGACAAAAATGAAAACCATTGAAAAAAAATGTGGATACTTTATAGATAAGAATATTCAAAATGTCAAAAAACTACCTCCATAAAAAAAAGGGTGCTACCAATAGCACCACCTTTTGAAACGAGAGGAAAAATAACCACTAAATGCAACCTCTAAAAAAACAAGAACTCTAGAGGGTGATTGTCAAGTTGGTAACACCGTTAATGGTGGTCAATGTAAATAATAACAATAAGCTATGGTGTTTTCATCTTGATTAGACCAACTATGGATCCTTTAGGCACATGAGTTGTATTCATCTTGTTGAAGGAATTCTACGGATCGTCCTTCCCAATGGAGTTTGCTTGGGATGTGTGATGGGTAAGCATCACTAATAATCCTTTCCAAAAGGCAACTCAAGAAGGGCCTCTAAACCCTTTGCCTTAAGACACAATGATACTTGTGGTCCCATGACCACTTCATCTCTTAGGGGAGCCAAGTACTTTCACACCTTTATTGATGTTTTTTACTCTATTTTTATGGATCTACACCATTAAATCCAAGTATGATATGTTTTTCAAATTCCAAGAGTTCAAATCCTTGTTGAAGCTCAATGTCAACACAAGATCAAGTGTCTCTAGTTTGTGGAAGCAAAATACATTGGCAATGCCTTCCATCAATTTGTTTGCTCTCATGGTGTCTCTTGGTATCACACTATTCTTTATACTCCTGAACATACTAGTATGGTTGAACAAAAGAATAGGGCTATAATGGAAATGACCCATTTTATGCTTCGCACTCAAAACATTAACCTTTCCTTTCGGGGAGAAGCAATTGTCTATGCAACATTTATCAACTACACACTTGCTTGTGTTGTCTCTGTTATGACTCCTTATGAGTGCTTCCATGGGAAAACCCCCTCTATTTCACATTTTAGGATTTTTGGATTAGGGGCATGGGTCCACTCACCTCATGGAAGGTGTGTTATATCATATGTCAAGGATACTCCTCGCTAGAATATTATTGGCTACAATAAGTCTTTTCAGGGGAGGTATTGTCTTGATGACCCTATTACCCACATGCGACTAAGCATCATGAGGTTATCTTTGATGAACGTGTTCCTCTTGGTTTGCTAGGATCTCTTCCATCACTTATTTCTAGTGATGATTACGATGATGATCATCAACATGTCTCCATGGAACATGCCTCTTCTTCTTCTTCTTTGACAAATTTACTTGTTGATGACTATCAACTTGTGGTAGTGGACCTTACCACATCCTCATCGAGTCTTGGTTCACCCATGGGTACCTTTTCGAGCTCTTATTTTGAATCTCTGGGGATTTATGGGCCTACTTGATTAGATTTCTCCTCTCATATTCTAGATGTATCTTCCAGTGTTCTCTCTTTTGATGAGGATATGCAACCTAGTGACGAGCCTTCTTCAGATGAGCATCCTAGTGATGAGCGTTCTTCAGATAAGTAGCCTAGTGATAAGCCTTCTTTCGATGAACAATCCAATGATGAGCTCTCTCCACATGTGTAGCACAGTGATGGGACCTCTCTAGATCTGCAACATAGTGATGGGCCCTCTGCCAATGGTGATTCCCCTCCTTCCAATGATCACATATTTTTCTCAAAGTTTTCGATGTTGGATGATGATGATGATGATGACAATGATACTACTTAATCATTGCCATCTTTGCTCAATTGGTATATTCCACTCTTATAGATGTTGTCGAATTTCTTTCTTGACCTTCTCAAGAATCATAGTCACCCCCATCATGAGGTGGGGGATAATGAGATATGGTTAATCTTCACTTGTGGCCACATGCTAGCCCCACTATGTGGGTAGTTGAGGCCCTTTATGGGTTGACTTGTGGAGAGTTGTGGGTTGTTATACCCATTATTACACTTTAATGTATTTTATTGTATTTTAGAGTAACGTTGGCCTAGTCTCTTCTTGGGATAACACCTCAACCCTAGTGGAGTGGTATAAATACAACACCTCACTCATCTATAAGATCATCTCATTCAATTGAGTGTATTCATTCTTTTGCCTAAGGACACCATATATTATGTTTCTCTTGTTCATGGTTTCATATTTTTCTCTCATTAAGGCTTTGCTATATTTCAACTTGTTTATCTTATTGGATTAAGATTTGTTGGAGAATTCACCATAGATCATCTACCTCATGATTTCCAACATGTATCAAAGATAGTGTGGATTTTTCTTCCTCTATTGAACACTCTAAGATTTGTTTCAAATCTAAAATTAGGGGTTTGTCTTTGTTCCAAGGCTATTACATATTTGAAATCAAGGTTAACTCTATTCCAAGGTTCTTTTAGATCTAAAACTAGGGTTTTCAAGACCCTACTTTTGTTAAATTTAAAGTTGCTATTAAGTTCTTCTCAATTTACTAGAAAATAATAGCATAAGTAGGATTACTGAAAGATACACAATCACGAGGTACACAACATTTATCCTGGAAAACCCTCATGGGGGAGAGAACCCAATAAAAACTTCCTTAATATAGATTGCCAATACAATGTCAAGATAATAAACCAAACACTAGAGAATATCCAAGAATGAGCAATGTGCCTCTCTCTTCCTTCTTTTGACAACTGCAGCCTCCTTCAAACTTGCGCACTAGATGAGTGACTTGAGTGAGTGAGTGAATGGGGCGCTAGCCTATCTTATTTATACTAGATGATGAGCGATAGGGTTGTGTCTCTTCATCAAGCAGGGTCGACTTCTTCACTTAGTGGCTAAAACCACTTTAATTAGCCCTAGGGGCCGACTTCTTAATTAGCCTCATAGAATTAGGGTTTGACCAATCCACAAAAGGGGATTTGAACAATATTACCAACTTAACGAGAACTGTGACCTCAAAATGAGAACTCTAGCAAAAAAAACTCATATTTTTGCATAAAAACCTGAAAATCAAACCCAAATAAAAAAGTGGTGCTACCGGTAGCACCATTTTTTCAAACGGGGTCAAAATTACAACATTTTTCAAGCATGACCTTCAAAACTCATACAATAGCTTAGAAAAACCTTAAAATTAACACCTAAATTAAAAAGTGACGATAACTAAAGCAAAAACAAATTTCTAAACGTTAAAATTATGACTCATTTCAACCTAATTGAAACCGTGGTTTTGACAATAGATCCCGATGCAAAAGAAAGAAACCCAAAATTGAATACAAAATGGTCACTTGAAAATTTATTTACTAACATTTTTTTTCCTCTTATATTTACATTGAAAAATAAATAAATAGAAAGGACAAAACCCTAGCAACTTTTTTTTTTTTACATGAAGCAAAAATTACATTAAAAAATATATTCAAAATCCAAATTAT